>CAXIEJ010000181.1:0-52000 GCA_964023215.1 Eledona agricola
TTGGCATAGTTTGCTATGGTTAGTAGCATTTTTTTGTAATTTAAAAGCGATTGGGTTTAGTTTGTTGTGGTAAGGGTTAGTTGGTGATGATTTAGAGTAGCCGAAGTAATTTAGGTGAGTCTGGCATAGTTTGTTATGATTTGTACACCTTTTTTTGTAATTTTAAGATGATATGGTTTGGTTTGTTGTGGTAAGAGCTAGTTGGGGGTGATTTACTGTAGCCGAAGTAATTTAGGTAATTCTGGTATAGTTTGTTATGATTTTTAGCATTTTTATGTAATTTTAAAGTGATTGGGTTTTGTTTGTTGCTGTAAAGTGTAGTTGGGGATGATTTTTGATAGCCGAAGTAATTTAGGTGAGTTTGGCATAGTTTGCTATGGTTAGTAGCATTTTTTTGTAATTTAAAAGTGATTGGGTTTAGTTTGTTGTGGTAAGGGTTAGTTGGTGATGATTTATGGTAGCCGAAGTAATTTAGGTGAGTTTGGCATAGTTTGCTATGGTTACTAGCATTTTTTTGTAATTTAAAAGTGATTGGGTTTAGTTTGTTGTGGTAAGGGTTAGTTGGTAATGATTTAGAGTAGCCGAAGTAATTTAGGTGAGTCTGGCATAGTTTGTTATGATTTGTACAACTTTTTTTGTAATTTTAAGATGATATGGTTTGGTTTGTTGTGGTAAGGGATAGTTGGGGGTGATTTACGTTAGCCGACATAATTTAGGTGATTCTGGTATAGCTTGTTATGATTTTAAGCATTTTTTTGTAATTTTAAAGGGATTGGGCTTAGTTTGTTGCTGTAAAGTGTAGTTGGGGGTGATTTTTGATAGCCGAAATAATTTAGGTGAGTTTGGCATAGTTTGCTATGCTTAGTAGCATTTTTTTGTAATTTAAAAGTGATTGGGTTTAGTTTGTTGTGGTAAGGGTTAGTTGGTGATGATTTATGGTAGCCGAAGTAATTTAGGTGAGTTTGGCATAGTTTGCTATGGTTAGTAGCATTTTTTTGTAATTTATAAGTGATTGGGTTTAGTTTGTTGTGGTAAGGGTTAGTTGGTGATGATTTAGAGTAGCCGAAGTAATTTAGGTGTGTCTGGCATAGTTTGTTATGATGTGTACACCTATCTTTGTAATTTTAAGATGATATGGTTTGGTTTGTTGTGGTAAGGGATAGTTGGGTTGATTTACGGTAGCCGAAGTAATTTAGGTGATTCTGGTATAGTTTGTTATGATTTTTAGCATTTTTTTGTAATTATAAAGTGATTGGGCTTAGTTTATTGCTGTAAAGTGTAGTTGGGGGTGATTTTTGATAGCCGAAGTAATTTAGGTGAGTTTGGCATAGTTTGCTATGGTTAGTAGCATTTTTTTGTAATTTAAAAGTGATTGGGTTTAGTTTGTTGTGGTAAGGGTTAGTTGGTAATGATTTAGAGTAGCCGAAGTAATTTAGGTGAGTCTGGCATAGTTTGTTATGATTTGTACACCTTTTTTTGTAATTTTAAGATGATATGGTTTGGTTTGTTGTGGTAAGGGATAGTTGGGGGTGATTTACGTTAGCCGAAGTAATTTAGGTGATTCTGGTATAGCTTGTTATGATTTTAAGCATTTTTTTGTAATTTTAAAGTGATTGGGCTTAGTTTGTTGCTGTAAAGTGTAGTTGGGGGTGATTTTTGATAGCCGAAGTAATTTAGGTGAGTTTGGCATAGTTTGCTATGGTTAGTAGCATTTTTTTGTAATTTAAAAGAGATTGGGTTTAGTTTGTTGTGGTAAGGGTTAGTTGGTGATGATTTATGGTAGCCGAAGTAATTTAGGTGAGTTTGGCATAGTTTGCTATGGTTAGTAGCATTTTTTTGTAATTTAAAAGCGATTGGGTTTAGTTTGTTGTGGTAAGGGTTAGTTGGTGATGATTTAGAGTAGCCGAAGTAATTTAGGTGAGTCTGGCATAGTTTGTTATGATTTGTACACCTTTTTTTGTAATTTTAAGATGATATGGTTTGGTTTGTTGTGGTAAGGGCTAGTTGGGGGTGATTTACGGTAGCCGAAGTAATTTAGGTGATTCTGGTATAGTTTGTTATGATTTTTAGCATTTTTATGTAATTTTAAAGTGATTGGGTTTTGTTTGTTGCTGTAAAGTGTAGTTGGGGATGATTTTTGATAGCCGAAGTAATTTAGGTGAGTTTGGCATAGTTTGCTATGGTTAGTAGCATTTTTTTGTAATTTAAAAGTGATTGGGTTTAGTTTGTTGTGGTAAGGGTTAGTTGGTGATGATTTATGGTAGCCGAAGTAATTTAGGTGAGTTTGGCATAGTTTGCTATGGTTACTAGCATTTTTTTGTAATTTAAAAGTGATTGGGTTTAGTTTGTTGTGGTAAGGGTTAGTTGGTAATGATTTAGAGTAGCCGAAGTAATTTAGGTGAGTCTGGCATAGTTTGTTATGATTTGTACAACTTTTTTTGTAATTTTAAGATGATATGGTTTGGTTTGTTGTGGTAAGGGATAGTTGGGGGTGATTTACGTTAGCCGAAGTAATTTAGGTGATTCTGGTATAGCTTGTTATGATTTTAAGCATTTTTTTGTAATTTTAAAAGGATTGGGCTTAGTTTGTTGCTGTAAAGTGTAGTTGGGGGTGATTTTTGATAGCCGAAGTAATTTAGGTGAGTTTGGCATAGTTTGCTATGCTTAGTAGCATTTTTTTGTAATTTAAAAGTGATTGGGTTTAGTTTGTTGTGGTAAGGGTTAGTTGGTGATGATTTATGGTAGCCGAAGTAATTTAGGTGAGTTTGGCATAGTTTGCTATGGTTAGTAGCATTTTTTTGTAATTTATAAGTGATTGGGTTTAGTTTGTTGTGGTAAGGGTTAGTTGGTAATGATTTAGAGTAGCCGAAGTAATTTAGGTGAGTCTGGCATAGTTTGTTATGATTTGTACAACTTTTTTTGTAATTTTAAGATGATATGGTTTGGTTTGTTGTGGTAAGGGATAGTTGGGGGTGATCTACGTTAGCCGAAGTAATTTAGGTGATTCTGGTATAGCTTGTTATGATTTTAAGCATTTTTTTGTAATTTTAAAAGGATTGGGCTTAGTTTGTTGCTGTAAAGTGTAGTTGGGGGTGATTTTTGATAGCCGAAGTAATTTAGGTGAGTTTGGCATAGTTTGCTATGCTTAGTAGCATTTTTTTGTAATTTAAAAGTGATTGGGTTTAGTTTGTTGTGGTAAGGGTTAGTTGGTGATGATTTATGGTAGCCGAAGTAATTTAGGTGAGTTTGGCATAGTTTGCTATGGTTAGTAGCATTTTTTTGTAATTTATAAGTGATTGGGTTTAGTTTGTTGTGGTAAGGGTTAGTTGGTGATGATTTAGAGTAGCCGAAGTAATTTAGGTGTGTCTGGCATAGTTTGTTATGATTTGTACACCTTTCTTTGTAATTTTAAGATGATATGGTTTGGTTTGTTGTGGTAAGGGATAGTTGGGTTGATTTACGGTAGCCGAAGTAATTTAGGTGATTCTGGTATAGTTTGTTATGATTTTTAGCATTTTTTTGTAATTATAAAGTGATTGGGCTTAGTTTATTGCTGTAAAGTGTAGTTGGGGGTGATTTTTGAAAGCCGAAGTAATTTAGGTGAGTTTGGCATAGTTTGCTATGGTTAGTAGCATTTTTTTGTAATTTAAAAGTGATTGGGTTTAGTTTGTTGTGGTAAGGGTTAGTTGGTAATGACTTAGAGTAGCCGAAGTAATTTAGGTGAGTCTGGCATAGTTTGTTATGATTTGTACACCTTTTTTTGTAATTTTAAGATGATATGGTTTGGTTTGTTGTGGTAAGGGATAGTTGGGGGTGATTTACGTTAGCCGAAGTAATTTAGGTGATTCTGGTATAGCTTGTTATGATTTTAAGCATTTTTTTGTAATTTTAAAGTGATTGGGCTTAGTTTGTTGCTGTAAAGTGTAGTTGGGGGTGATTTATGGTAGCCGAAGTAATTTAGGTGAGTTTGGCATAGTTTGCTATGGTTAGTAGCATTTTTTTGTAATTTAAAAGCGATTGGGTTTAGTTTGTTGTGGTAAGGGTTAGTTGGTGATGATTTAGAGTAGCCGAAGTAATTTAGGTGAGTCTGGCATAGTTTGTTATGATTTCTACACCTTTTTTTGTAATTTTAAGATGATATGGTTTGGTTTGTTGTGGTAAGGGCTAGTTGGGGGTGATTTACGGTAGCCGAAGTAATTTAGGTGATTCTGGTATAGTTTGTTATGATTTTTAGCATTTTTATGTAATTTTAAAGTGATTGGGTTTTGTTTGTTGCTGTAAAGTGTAGTTGGGGATGATTTTTGATAGCCGAAGTAATTTAGGTGAGTTTGGCATAGTTTGCTATGGTTAGTAGCATTTTTTTGTAATTTAAAAGTGATTGGGTTAAGTTTGTTGTGGTAAGGGTTAGTTGGTGATGATTTATGGTTGCCGAAGTAATTTAGGTGAGTTTGGCATATTTTGCTATGGTTAGTAGCATTTTTTTGTAATTTAAAAGTGATTGGGTTTAGTTTGTTGTGGTAAGGGTTAGTTGGTGATGATTTATGTTAGCCGAATTAATTAAGGTGAGTTTGGCATAGTTTGCTATGATTACTAGCATTTTTGTGTAATTTAAAAGTGATTGGGTATAGTTTGTTGTGGTAAGGTTTAGTTGGTGATGATTTAGGGTAGCCGAAGTAATTTAGGTGAGTCTGGCATAGTTTGTTATGATTTGTGCACCTTTTTTTGTAATTTTAAGATGATATGGTTTGGTTTGTTGTGGAAAGGGATAGTTGGGGGTTATTTACGGTAGCCGATGTAATTTAGGTGATTCTGGTATAGTTTGTTATGATTTTTAGCATTTTTTGTAATTTTAAAGTGATTGGGTTTAGTTTGTTGTGGTAAGGGTTAGTTGGTGATGATTTAGAGTAGCCGAAGTAATTTAGGTGAGTCTGGCATAGTTTGTTATGATTTGTACACCTTTTTTTGTAATTTTAAAATGAAATGGTTTGGTTCGTAGTGGTAAGGGATAGTTGGGGGTGATTTACGTTAGCCGAAGTAATTTAGGTGATTCTGGTATAGTTTGTTATGATTTTTAGCATTTTTTTAAAATTTTAAAGTGATTGGGCTTAGTTTGTTGCTGTAAAGTGTAGTTGGGGGTGATTTTTGATAGCCAAAGTAATTTAGGTGAGTTTGGCATAGTTTGCTATGGTTAGTAGCATTTTTTTGTAATTTAAAAGTGATTGGGTTAAGTTTGTTGTGGTAAGGGTTAGTTGGTGATGATTTATGGTTGCCGAAGTAATTTAGGTGAGTTTGACATATTTTGCTATGGTTAGTAGCATTTTTTTGTAATTTAAAAGTGATTGGGTTTAGTTTGTTGTGGTAAGGGTTAGTTGGTGATGATTTAGAGTAGCCGAAGTAATTTAGGTGAGTCTGGCATAGTTTGTTATGATTTGTACACCTTTTTTTGTAATTTTAAGATGATATGGTTTGGCTTGTTGTGGTAAGGGATAGTTGGGGGTGATTTACGGTAGCCGAAGTAATTTAGGTGATTCTGGAATAGTTTGTTATAATTTTTAGCATTTTTTTGTAATTTTAAAGTGATTGGGTTTAGTTTGTTGTGGTAAGGTTTAGTTGGTGATGATTTATGGTAGCCGAAGTAATTTAGGTGAGTTTGGCATAGTTTGCTATGGTTAGTAGCATTTTTTTGTAATTTAAAAGTGATTGGGTTTAGTTTGTTGTGGTAAGGTTTAGTTGGTGATAATTTATGGTCGCCGAAGTAATTTAGGTGAGTTTGGCATAGTTTGCTGTGGTTAGTAGCATTTATTTGTAATTTAAAAGTGATTGGGTTTAGTTTGTTGTGGTAAGGGTTAGTTGGTGATGATTTAGAGTAGCCGAAGTAATTTAGGTGAGTCTGGCATAGTTTGTTATGATTTGTACACCTTTTTTTGTAAGTTTAAGATGATATGGTTTGGTTTGTTGTGGAACGGGATAGTTGGGGGTGATTTACGGTAGCCGATGTAATATAGGTGATTCTGGTATAGTTTGTTATGATTTTTAGCATTTTTTTGTAATTTTAAAGTGATTGGGCTTAGTTTGTGGCTGTAAAGTGTAGTTGGGGGTGATTTTTGATAGCCGAAGTAATTGAGGTGTGTTTGGCATAGTTTGCTATGGTAAGTAGCATTTTTTTGTAATTGAAAAGTGATTGGGTTTAGTTTGTTGTGGTAAGGGTTAGTTGGTGATGATTTAAGGTAGCCGAAGTAATTTAGATGAGTCTGGCATAGTTTGTTATGATTAGTACACCTTTTTTTGTAATTTTAAGATGATATGGTTTGGTTTGTTGTGGAAAGGGATAGTTGGGGGTTATTTATGGTAGCCGATGTAATTTAGGTGATTCTGGTATAGTTTGTTATGATTTTTAGCATTTTTTGTAATTTTAAAGTGATTGGGCTTAGTTTGTTGCTGTAAAGTGTACTTGGGGGTGATTTTTGATAGCCGAAGTAATTTAGGTGAATTTGGCATAGTTTGCTATGGTTAGTGGCATTTTTTTGTAATTTAAAAGTGATTGGGTTTAGTTTGTTGAGGTAAAGGTTAGTTGGTGATGATTTAGAGTAGCCGAAGTAATTTAGGTGAGTCTGGCATAGTTTGTTATGATTTGTACACCTTTTTTTGTAATTTTAAAATGAAATGGTTTGGTTTGTAGTGGTAAGGGATAGTTGGGGGTGATTTACGTTAGCCGAAGTAATTTAGGTGATTCTGGTATAGTTTGTTATGATTTTTAGCATTTTTTTGAAATTTTAAAGTGATTGGGCTTAGTTTGTTGCTGTAAAGTGTAGTTGGGGGTGATTTTTGATAGCCGAAGTAATTTAGGTGAGTTTGGCATAGTTTGCTATGGTTAGTAGCATTTTTTTGTAATTTAAAAGTGATTGGGTTAAGTTTGTTGTGGTAAGGGTTAGTTGGTGATGATTTATGGTTGCCGAAGTAATTTAGGTGAGTTTGGCATATTTTGCTATGGTTAGTAGCATTTTTTTGTAATTTAAAAGTGATTGGGTTTAGTTTGTTGTGGTAAGGGTTAGTTGGTGATGATTTAGAGTAGCCGAAGTAATTTAGGTGAGTCTGGCATAGTTTGTTATGATTTGTACATCTTTTTTTGTAATTTTAAGATGATATGGTTTGGCTTGTTGTGGTAAGGGATAGTTGGGGGTGATTTACGGTAGCCGAAGTAATTTAGGTGATTCTGGTATAGTTTGTTATAATTTTTAGCATTTTTTTGTAATTTTAAAGCGATTGGGTTTAGTTTGTTGTGGTAAGGTTTAGTTGGTGATGATTTATGGTAGCCGAAGTAATTTAGGTGAGTTTGGCATAGTTTGCTATGGTTAGTAGCATTTTTTTGTAATTTAAAAGTGATCTGGCATAGTTTGTTATGATTTGTACACCTTTTTTTGTAATTTTAAAATGAAATGGTTTGGTTTGTAGTGGTAAGGGATAGTTGGGGGTGATTTACGTTAGCCGAAGTAATTTAGGTGATTCTGGTATAGTTTGTTATGATTTTTAGCATTTTTTTGTAATTTTAAAGTGATTGGGCTTAGTTTGTTGCTGTAAAGTGTAGTTGGGGGTGATTTTTGATAGCCGAAGTAATTTAGGTGAGTTTGGCATAGTTTGCTATGGTTAGTAGCATTTTTTTGTAATTTAAAAGTGATTGGGTTTAGTTTGTTGTGGTAAGGGTTAGTTGGTGATGATTTATGGTAGCCGAAGTAATTTAGGTGAGTTTGGCATAGTTTGCTATGGTTAGTAGCATTTTTTTGTAATTTAAAAGTGATTGGGTTTAGTTTGTTGTGGTAAGGGTTAGTTGGTGATGATTTAGAGTAGCCGAAGTAATTTAGGTGAGTCTGGCATAGTTTGTTATGATTTGTACACCTTTTTTTGTAATTTTAAGATGATATGGTTTGGTTTGTTGTGGAACGGGATAGTTGGGGGTGATTTACGGTAGCCGATGTAATTTAGGTGATTCTGGTATAGTTTGTTATGATTTTTAGCATTTTTTTGTAATTTTAAAGTGATTGGGCTTAGTTTGTGGCTGTAAAGTGTAGTTGGGGGTGATTTTTGATAGCCGAAGTAATTTAGGTGAGTTTGGCATAGTTTGCTATGGTAAGTAGCATTTTTTTGTAATTTAAAAGTGATTGGGTTTAGTTTATTGTGGTAAGGGTTAGTTGGTGATGATTTATGGTAGCCGAAGTAATTTAGGTGAGTTTGGCATAGCTTTCTATGGTTAGTAGCATTTTTTTGTAATTTAAAAGTGATTGGGTTTAGTTTGTTGTGGTAAGGGTTAGTTGGTGATGATTTAGAGTAGCCGAAGTAATTTAGGTGAGTCTGGCATAGTTTGTTTTGATTTGTACACCTTTTTTTGTAATTTTAAGATGATATGGTTTGGTTTGTTGTGGTAAGGGATAGTTGGGGGTGATTTACGGTAGCCGAAGTAATTTAGGTGATTCTGGTATAGTTTGTTATGATTTTTAGCATTTTTTTGTAATTTTAAAGTGATTGGGCTTAGTTTGTTGTGGTAAGGGTTAGTTGGTGATGATTTAGAGTAGCCGAAGTAATTTAGGTGAGTCTGGCATAGTTTGTTATGATTTGTACACCTTTTTTTGTAATTTTAAGATAATATGGTTTGGTTTGTTGTGGAAAGGGTCAGTTGGTGATGATTTATGGTAGCCGAAGTAATTTAGGTGGGTTTGGCATAGTTTGCTATGGTTACTAGCATTTTTTTGTAATTTAAAAGTGATTGGGTTTAGTTTGTTGTGGTAAAAGTTAGTTGGTGATGATTTAGAGTAGCCGAAGAAATTTAGGTGAGTCTGGCATAGTTCGTTATGATTTGTACACCTTTTTTGTAATTTTCAGATAATATGGTTTGGTTTGTTGTGGTAAGGGATAGTTGGGGGTGATTTACGGTAGCCGAAGTAATTTAGGTGATTCTGGTATAGTTTGTTATGATTTTTAGCATTTTTATGTAATTTTAAAGTGATTGGGCTTAGTTTGTTGCTGTAAAGTGTAGTTGGGGATGATTTTTGATAGCCGAAGTAATTTAGGTGAATTTGGCATAGTTTGCTATGGTTAGTAGCATTTTTTTGTAATTTAAAAGTAATTGGGTTTAGTTTGTTGTGGTAAGGATTAGTTGGTGTTGATTTATGGTAGCCGAAGTAATTTAGGTGAGTTTGGCATAGTTTGCTATGATTACTAGCATTTTTTTGTAATTTAAAAGTGATTGTGTTTAGTTTGTTGTGGTAAGGGTTAGTTGGTGATGATTTAGAGTAGCCGAAGTAATTTAGGTGAGTCTGGCATAGTTTGTTATGATTTGTACACCTTTTTTTGTAATTTTAAGATGATATGGTTTGGTTTGTTGTGGTAAGGGATAGTTGGGGGTGATTTACGTTAGCCGAAGTTATTTAGGTGATTCTGGTATAGTTTGTTATGATTTTTAGCATTTTTTTGTAATTTTAAAGTGATTGGGCTTAGTTTGTTGCTGTAAAGTGTAGTTGGGGGTGATTTTTGATAGCCGAAGTAATTTAGGTGAGTTTGGCATAGTTTGCTATGGTTAGTAGCATTTTTTTGTAAATTAAAAGTGATTGGGTTTAGTTTGTTGTGGTAAGGGTTAGTTGGTGATGATTTATGGTAGCCGAAGTAATTTAGGTGAGTTTGGCATAGTTTGCTATGGTTAGTAGCATTTTTTGTAATTTAAAAGTGATTGGGTTTAGTTTGTTGTGGTAAGGGTTAGTTGGTGATGATTTAGAGTAGCCGAAGTAATTTAGGTGAGTCTGGCATAGTTTGTTATGATTTGTACACCTTTTTTTGTAATTTTAAGATGATATGGTTTGGTTTGTTGTGGAAAGGGATAGTTGGGGGTGATTTACGGTAGCCGATGTAATTTAGGTGATTCTGGTATAGTTTGTTATGATTTTTAGCATTTTTTTGTAATTTTAAAGTGATTGGACTTAGTTTGTTGCTGTAAAGTGTAGTTGGGGGTGATTTTTGATAGCCGAAGTAATTTAGGTGAGTTTGGCATAGTTTGCTATGGTTAGTAGCATTTTTTTGTAATTTAAAAGTGATTGGGTTTAGTTTGTTGTGGTAAGGGTTAGTTGGTGTTGATTTATGGTAGCCGAAGTAATTTAGGTGAGTTTGGCATAGTTTGCTATGATTACTAGCATTTTTTTGTAATTTAAAAGTGATTGTGTTTAGTTTGTTGTGGTAAGGGTTAGTTGGTGATGATTTAGGGTAGCCGAAGTAATTTAGGTGAGTCTGGCATAGTTTGTTATGATTTGTACACCTTTTTTTGTAATTTTAAGATGATATGGTTTGGTTTGTTGTGGAAAGGGATGGTTGGGGGTTATTTACGGTAGCCGATGTAATTTAGGTGATTCTGGTATAGTTTGTTATGATTTTTAGCATTTTTTGTAATTTTAAAGTGATTGGGCTTAGTTTGTTTGCTGTAAAGTGTACTTGGGGGCGATTTTTGATAGCCGAAGTAATTTAGGTAAATTTGGCATAGTTTGCTATGGTTAGTAGCATTTTTTTGTAATTTAAAAGTGATTGGGTTTAGTTTGTTGTGGTAAGGGTTAGTTGGTGATGATTTATGGAAGCCGAAGTAATTTAGGTGAGTTTGGCATAGTTTGCTATGGTTAGTAGCATTTTTTTGTAATTTAAAAGTGATTGGGTTTAGTTTGTTGTGGTAAGGGTTAGTTGGTGATGATTTAGAGTAGCCGATGTAATTTAGGTGATTCTGGTATAGTTTGTTATGATTTTTAGCATTTTTTGTAATTTTAAAGTGATTGGGCTTAGTTTGTTTGCTGTAAAGTGTACTTGGGGGCGATTTTTGATAGCCGAAGTAATTTAGGTAAATTTGGCATAGTTTGCTATGGTTAGAAGCATTTTTTTGTAATTTAAAAGTGATTGGGTTTAGTTTGTTGTGGTAAGGGTTAGTTGGTGATGATTTAGAGTAGCCGAAGTAATTTAGGTGAGTCTGGCATAGTTTGTTATGATTTGTACACCTTTTTTTGTTATTTTAAGATGATATGGTTTGGTTTGTTGTGGTAAGGGATAGTTGGGGGTGATTTACGTTAGCCGAAGTAATTTAGGTAATTCTGGTATAGTTTGTTATGATTTTTAGCTTTTTTTTGTAATTTTAAAGTGATTCGGCTTAGTTTGTTGCTGTAAAGTGTAGTTGGGGGTGATTTTTGATAGCCGAAGTAATTTAGGTGAGTTTGGCATAGTTTGCTATGGTTAGTAGAATTTTTTTGTAATTTAAAAGTGATTGGGTTTAGTTTGTTGTGGTAAGGGTTAGTTGGTGATGATTTATGGTAGCCGAAGTAATTTAGGTGAGTTTGGCATAGTTTGCTATGGTTAGTAGCATTTTTTGTAATTTAAAAGTGATTGGGTTTAGTTTGTTGTGGTAAGGGTTAGTTGGTGATGATTTAGAGTAGCCGAAGTAATTTAGGTGAGTCTGGCATAGTTTGTGATGATTTGTACACCTTTTTTTGTAATTTTAAAATGAAATGGTTTGGTTTGTAGTGGTAAGGGATAGTTGGGGGTGATTTACGTTAGCCGAAGTAATTTAGGTGATTCTGGTATAGTTTGTTATGATTTTTAGCATTTTTTTGAAATTTTAAAGTGATTGGGCTTAGTTTGTTGCTGTAAAGTGTAGTTGGGGGTGATTTTTGATAGCCGAAGTAATTTAGGTGAGTTTGGCATAGTTTGCTATGGTTAGTAGCATTTTTTTGTAAGTTAAAAGTGATTGGGTTAAGTTTGTTGTGGTAAGGGTTAGTTGGTGATGATTTATGGTTGCCGAAGTAATTTAGGTGAGTTTGGCATATTTTGCTATGGTTAGTAGCATTTTTTTGTAATTTAAAAGTGATTGGGTTTAGTTTGTTGTGGTAAGGGTTAGTTGGTGATGATTTAGAGTAGCCGAAGTAATTTAGGTGAGTCTGGCATAGTTTGTTATGATTTGTACACCTTTTTTTTTAATTTTAAGATGATATGGTTTGGCTTGTTGTGGTAAGGGATAGTTGGGGGTGATTTACGGTAGCCGAAGTAATGTAGGTGATTCTGGTATAGTTTGTTATAATTTTTAGCATTTTTTTGTAATTTTAAAGTGATTGGGTTTAGTTTGTTGTGGTAAGGTTTAGTTGGTGATGATTTATCGTAGCCGAAGTAATTTAGGTGAGTTTGGCATAGTTTGCTATGGTTAGTAGCATTTTTTTGTAATTTAAAAGTGATTGGGTTTAGTTTGTTGTGGTAAGGTTTAGTTGGTGATGATTTATGGTAGCCGAAGTAATTTAGGTGAGTTTGGCATAGTTTGCTATGGTTAGTAGCATTTATTTGTAATTTAAAAGTGATTGGGTTTAGTTTGTTGTGGTAAGGGTTAGTTGGTGATGATTTAAGGTAGCCGAAGTAATTTAGATGAGTCTGGCATAGTTTGTTATGATTTGTACACCTTTTTTTGTAATTTTAAGATGATATGGTTTGGTTTGTTGTGGAAAGGGATAGTTGGGGGTTATTTAGGGTAGCCGATGTAATTTAGGTGATTCAGGTATAGTTTGTTATGATTTTTAGCATTTTTTGTAATTTTAAAGTGATTGGGCTTAGTTTGTTGCTGTAAAGTGTACTTGGGGGTGATTTTTGATAGCCGAAGTAATTTAGGTGAATTTGGAATAGTTTGCTATGGTTAGTAGCATTTTTTTGTAATTTAAAAGTGATTGGGTTTAGTTTGTTGTGGTAAAGGTTAGTTGGTGATGATTTAGAGTAGCCGAAGTAATTTCGGTGAGTCTGGCATAGTTTGTTATGATTTGTACACCTTTTTTTGTAATTTTAAGATGATATGGTTTGGTTTGTTGTGGTAAGGGATAGTTGGGGGTGATTTACGTTAGCCGAAGTAATTTAGGTGATTCTGGTATAGTTTGTTATGATTTTTAGCATTTTTTTGTAATTTTAAAGTGATTGGGCTTAGTTTGTTGCTGTAAAGTGTAGTTGGGGGTGATTTTTGATAGCCGAAGTAATTTAGGTGAGTTTGGCATAGTTTGCTATGGTTACTAGCATTTTTGTGTAATTTAAAAGTGATTGGGTTTAGTTTGTTGTGGTAAGGGTTAGTTGGTGATGATTTATGGTAGCCGAAGTAATTTAGGTGAGTTTGGCATAGTTTGCTATGGTTACTAGCATTTTTTTGTAATTTAAAAATGATTGGGTCTAGTTTGTTGTAGTAAGGGTTAGTTGGTGATGATTTAGAGTAGCCGAAGTAATTTAGGTGAGTCTGGCATAGTTTGTTATCATTTGTACACCTTTTTTTGTAATTTTAAGATGATATGGTTTGGTTTGTTGTGGTAAGGGATAGTTGGGGGTGATTTACGGTAGCCGAAGTAATTTAGGTGATTCTGGTATAGTTTGTTATGATTTTTAGCATTTTTTTGTAATTTAAAAGTGATTGGGTTTAGTTTGTTGTGGTAAGGGTTAGTTGGTGATGATTTATGGTAGCCGAAGTAATTTAGGTAATTCTGAAATAGTTTGTTATGATTTTTTGCATTTTTTGTAATTTTAAAGTTATTGGGCTTAGTTTGTTGCTGTAAAGTGTAGTTGGGGGTGATTTTTGATAGCCGAAGTAATTTAGGTGAGTTTGGCATAGTTTGCTATGGTTAGTAGCATTTTTTTGTAATTTAAAATTGATTGGGTTTAGTTTGTTGTGGTAAGGGTTAATTGGTGATGATTTATGGTAGCCGAAGTAATTTAGGTGAGTTTGGCATAGTTTGCTATGGTTAGTAGCATTTTTTTGTAATTTAAAAGTGATTGGGTTTAGTTTGTTGTGGTAAGGGTTAGTTGGTGATGATTTAGAGTAGCCGAAGTAATTTAGGTGAGTCTGGCATAGTTTGTTATGATTCGTACACCTTTTTTTGTAATTTTAAGATGATATGGTTTGGTTTGTTGTGGTAAGGGATAGTTGGGGGTGATTTACGGTAGCCGAAGTAATTTAGGTGATTCTGGTATAGTTTGTTATGATTTTTAGCATTTTTTTGTAATTTTAAAGTGATTGGGCTTAGTTTGTTGCTGTAAAGTGTAGTTGGGGGTAATTTTTGGTAGCCGAAGTAATTTAGGTGAGTTTGGCATAGTTTGCTATGGTTAGTAGCATTTTTTTGTAATTTAAAATTGATTGGGTTTAGTTTGTTGTGGTATGGGTAAGTTGGTGATGATTTAGAGTAGCCGAAATAATTTAGGTAAGTCTGGAATAGTTTGTTATAATTTGTACACCTTTTTTTGTAATTTTAAGATGATATGGTTTGGTTTGTTGTGGTAAGGGATAGTTGGGGGTGATTTACGGTAGCCGAAGTAATTTAGGTGATTCTGGTATAGTTTGTTATGATTTTTAGCATTTTTTTGTAATTTAAAAGTGATTGGGTTTAGTTTGTTGTGGTAAGGGTTAGTTGGTGATGATTTATGGTAGCCGAAGTAATTTAGGTAATTCTGAAATAGTTTGTTATGATTTTTTGCATTTTTTGTAATTTTAAAGTTATTGGGCTTAGTTTGTTGCTGTAAAGTGTAGTTGGGGGTGATTTTTGATAGCCGAAGTAATTTAGGTGAGTTTGGCATAGTTTGCTATGGTTAGTAGCATTTTTTTGTAATTTAAAATTGATTGGGTTTAGTTTGTTGTGGTAAGGGTTAATTGGTGATGATTTATGGTAGCCGAAGTAATTTAGGTGAGTTTGGCATAGTTTGCTATGGTTAGTAGCATTTTTTTGTAATTTAAAAGTGATTGGGTTTAGTTTGTTGTGGTAAGGGTTAGTTGGTGATGATTTAGAGTAGCCGAAGTAATTTAGGTGAGTCTGGCATAGTTTGTTATGATTCGTACACCTTTTTTTGTAATTTTAAGATGATATGGTTTGGTTTGTTGTGGTAAGGGATAGTTGGGGGTGATTTACGGTAGCCGAAGTAATTTAGGTGATTCTGGTATAGTTTGTTATGATTTTTAGCATTTTTTTGTAATTTTAAAGTGATTGGGCTTAGTTTGTTGCTGTAAAGTGTAGTTGGGGGTAATTTTTGATAGCCGAAGTAATTTAGGTGAGTTTGGCATAGTTTGCTATGGTTAGTAGCATTTTTTTGTAATTTAAAATTGATTGGGTTTAGTTTGTTGTGGTAAGGGTAAGTTGGTGATGATTTAGAGTAGCCGAAATAATTTAGGTAAGTCTGGAATAGTTTGTTATAATTTGTACACCTTTTTTTGTAATTTTAAGATGATATGGTTTGGTTTGTTGTGGTAAGGGATAGTTGGGGGTGATTTACGGTAGCCGAAGTAATTTAAGTGATTCTGGTATAGTTTGTTATGATTTTTAGCATTTTTTTGTAATTTTAAAGTGATTGGGCTTAGTTTGTTGCTGTAAAGTGTAGTTGGGGATGATTTTTGATAGCCGAAGTAATTTAGGTGAGTTTGGCATAGTTTGCTATGGTTAGTAGCATTTTTTTGTAATTTAAAAGTGATTGGGTGTAGTTTGTTGTGGTAAGGGTTAGTTGGTGATGATTAATGGTAGCCGAAGTAACTTAGGTGGGTTTGGCATAGTTTGCTATGGTTAGTAGCATTTTTTTGTAATTTAAAAGTGATTGGTTTTAGTTTGTTGTGGTAAGGGTTAGTTGGTGATGATTTATGGTAGCCGAAGTAATTTAGGTGAGTTTGGCATTGTTTGCAATGGTTAGTAGCATTTTTTTGTAATTTAAAAGTGATTGGGTTTAGTTTGTTGTGGTAAGGGTTAGTTGGTGATGATTTATGGTAGCCGAAGTAATTTAGGTGAGTTTGACATAGTTTGCTATGGTTACTAGCATTTTTTTGTAATTTAAAAGTGATTGGGTTTAGTTTGTTGTGGTAAGGGTTAGTTGGTGATGATTTATGGTGGCCGAAGTAATTTAGGTGAGTTTGGCATAGTTTGCTATGGTTAGTAGCATTTTTTTGTAATTTAAAAGTGATTGGATTTAGTTTGTTGTGGTAAGGGGTAGTTGGTGATGATTTAGAGTAGCCGAAGTAATTTAGGTGAGTCTAGCATAGTTTGTTATGATTTGTACACCTTTTTTTGTAATTTTAAGATAATATGGTTTGGTTTGTTGTCGTTAGGGTTAGTTGGGGGTGATTTACGGTAGCCGAAGTAATTTAGGTGATTTTGGTATAGTTTGTTATGATTTTTAGCATTTTTTTGTAAATTTAAAGTGATTGGGCTTAGTTTGTTGCTGTAAAGTGTAGTTGGGGGTGATTTTTGATAGCCGAAGTAATTTAGGTGAGTTTGGCATAGTTTGCTATGGTTAGTAGCATTTATTTGTAACTAGCTGAATGTACCCGGCGTTGCCCGGACGTAGATTAAATAAACTCAGTGTTGACTAAAGTGGTGATGTTGACTAATCGACATTATAATACAATTAAACAGGAATGCTCTACTTTTCCAATCACAAAATAAACAAATATGCTGAAATTAACCTGCGTTGCCAGGACCGGGTACTTCAATATGATTTGGACAAAGAGGATACCTTGGTTGATATCTGAGATGAAAATTTTTGAATAGACTCTTTAGGCAGTTGTTCTATAAGCGATTGTAGGAAATCGAAATTAACTTTATATAATTTTCGGGGAAATCGAAGTTTACAAATTAGCTGATCATGTTATGATAAAATTGAAAACACAATGGAACGATTCCTCTTGCTGCACTCACAAACAGAACAATATGTAGATGATTTTGACTTATCTCCGGAATAAACAAACACTTATCTCCTTCTGAATTGCACAAAAATTATTAAAACCTGGCCCTAACTGATTGGACAATTAAAGTGCGAACCTTTTGAGCTTCCTTTCCAGTATTAAAATTTTGGTATGTGGTAAAATGTGGTATTTTATGGTATTTGTGCATCGCTAGATTTTCAAACTTGTCCATCTTAGTTATAAATGATGTAAAGCAATAATGAACACAATGTATTTGCGTAAAATAAACAGTGTAAAACGCGTATCAATGTCAGTAATGTCTGGTCCAACGCTGTAAATTTTGGATTTCAGCCGAGGCAGATTTGGTGAAAAATAAATACACCATTATCATTAACTGAACGGTCGTCCGGTACGACGATGGTGATTGGGAACAAATTTTGTTAACGGCAAAATTAACATTCTAAAATAAATAAATATTTTGACGGGAATATGGTGGATGTAAAAATCTTATTTGGTCTCTCCGACGGACTCACACCTGTTTACATTAACACACCCTTGAGCTCCCGTTCCAGTACTAAAATATCAATACCAATACCATAGATATAAAAAAAGACAATTTCCATCACCTTTCATAATACGGTGTGGTATTTGTACATCGCTAGATTTTCAAACTTCTCCATATTAGTTATAAATGATGTAAAGCAATAATAAACACAGTGTACGTAAAATAAATAGTGTAAAACGTGTGTAAGCACATAATTATTAAGGGTATGAATGATCTCTGGTACATACAACGGTGAAAATTTCGGAATTCAGCCGGGGCAAATTTGGTGAAAAACAAATACACCACTACCATTAACTGAAAATAAAAATTAGCGTACAAATATAAGTGGAGTCCGGTTCGACGCTGGTAATTTTTCGAAAATTGATTGGGGGCAGATTTGGTTAACGCGAGGATCAAATGTTAAATTAAAATACTTTATTTGATAGCGGTAGACCTTCGAACACTGATGCGTCGCCTCATCGAATTTGGCGATTTTGCGAACAGTTTCCGACGCTGGAGCAGCAATTTTCACAATTGTAGTTGTGTTAAAATTAAACACCGCGACCGAGTACTGCTCCACACGCTGAACCAGCAATTCTCGAATTCTAAGAAACGATAAGAAAGGCTTAACCAACGCTTGGTATGTGCGAATTTCTGCATAGATACTCAATCAAACTAAATCGAGCATCGCCTTTTCACGTTTGTGACCTTGCCCTTGACGTGGCAGGCTCCAGCTGCTTCAATAATGTAAAAATCTTATTCGGCCTCTCCAATAAACTCACATTTGTTTACATAACACGCATTCCTTCATGGACTTGTGACGAATTACAAACAAATATTGCAACTTCAAGTGTTCCATTTAATTTCGTTTCTGGGTGCAAGCTCCTTTCTTTTCACTCTAGTCAGTCTAAACTTATTACAAAGAGTTATATTTTAAAATCCAGGCGCCCTAAAGAATTTTGTTGTTGTTTTCCAAAGTTTCAAATAATACTCGCACAGGTGTGCTCGTAAGGCCCGTCATAATTTTCAAGAAATGAATTTAAAAAATTAACATTCTAAAGTAAATAAATATTTTCACGGGAATGTTAAAAATCTTAATCGGTCTCTCCAACAAACTAACACTTGTTTACATTAACATGCATTCCTTCATGGACCTGTGACGAATTACAAACAAATATCGAAATTTCAAGTGTTCCATGTCAGTCTGAACTTATTACACAGTGATATTTTCACATTCAGGCGCCCTAAATTATTTTGCCGTTGATTTATAAAGTTTTCCTGGAAGGGAAACCACTCCAAGTATAAATTTACTATCGAACACAAAGATAGTTCTGTAATTCTTATGCAGAATTTCGAATTTTTCAGATATTTTTACGAAAATCTAGCGCTTACACCGCCTTTATACCTCTTTAAAGTTAAAAACCATAGAGCTGTTTATACAAATGCACGCATGTTGAAAAGGTAGGGCTTGCCCCGTCAGCGTGTTGCAATTCAGAAATACGTTTATGTTTGCATCTCAACTGGAACAAATATTTATTGGAAGGTGGAAGAGAATCAAAATAGATATCAGCATATTTAATATGCAGAATAACGTCTATTAGTCGAAACAATATATTTTATGTGCAGATATTTATTAATATTTTATGATTTAATACGATAAGGCATTTATAAATGACACAACTAAATAGAAGATTTTGATTGAAAATTATTATTAATTTATGGTAGCCGAAGTAATTTAAGTGAGTTTGGCATAGCTTGCTATATTTTGTAGCATTTTTTGTAATTTTAAAGTGATAAGGCTAATTTTGGGGCGGTAAGGGGTAGTTGGGGGTGATTTATGGTAGCCGAAGTAATTTAGGTAAGTTTGACATAGTTTGCTATGGCTTGTATAATTTTTGTAATTTTAAAGTAATTGGGCTTATTTTGGGGTGGTAAGGGGTAGTTGAGGGTGATTTATGGTAGATGAAGTAATTTAGGTGAGTTTGACATAGTTTGCTATGGTTTGTATAATTTTTGTAATTTTAAAGTAATTGGGCTTATTTTGGGGTGGTAAGGGGTAGTTGGGGATGATTTATGGTAGCCGAAGTCATTTAGATGAGTTTGACATGGTTTGCTATGGTTTGTAGCATTTTTTGTAATTTTAAAGCGATTGGGCTTATTTTAGGGTGGTAAGGGGTAGTTGGGGGAGATTTATGGTAGCCGAAGTAATTTAAGTGAGTTTGACATAGTTTGCTATGGTTTGTAACATTTTCTGTAATTTTAAATTGATTGGGCATATTTTGGGGTGGTAAGGGGTAGTTGGGGGTGATTTATGGTAGCCGAAGTAATTTAGGTGAGTTTGACATAGTTTGCTATGGTTTGTAGCATTTTTTGTAATTTTAAAGTGATTGGGTTTAGTTTGTGGTTGGTAAAGGGTAGTTGGGGGTGATTTATGGTAGCCGAAGTAATTTAAGTGAGATTGGCATAGTTTGCTATAGTATGTAGCATTTTTTGTAATTTTAAAGTGATTGGTCTTATTTTGGGGTTGTAAGGGGTAGTTGGGGGTGATTTATGGTTGCCGAAGTAATTTAGGTGACTTTGGAATAGTTTGTTATGGTTTGTAGCATTTTTTGTAATTTTAAAGTGATTGGGCATATTTTGGGGTGGTAGGGGGTAGTTGGGGGTGATTTATGGTAGCCGAAGTAATTTAGGTGAGTTAGGCATAGTTTGCTATGGTTTGTAGAATATTTAGTAATTTTAAAGTGATTGGGCTTATTTTGGGGTGGTAAGGGGTAGTTGGGGATGATTTATGAAAGCCGAAGTAATTTAGGTGACTTTGGAATAGTTTGTTATGGTTTGTAGCATTTTTTGTAATTTTAAAGTGATTGGGCTTATTTTGGGGCGGTAAGGGGTAGTTGGGGGTGATTTATGGGAGCCGAAGTAATTTAGGTGAGTTTGGAATAGTTTGTAGCATTTTTTGTAATTTTAAAGTGATTGGGCTTAGTTTGGGGTGGTAAGGGGTAGTTGGGGGTGATTTATGGTAGCCGAAGTAATTCAGGTGAGTTTGAGATAGTTTGCTATGGTTTGTAGCATTTTTCGTAATTTTAAAGTGATTGGGCTTAGTTTGTTGCTGTAAAGTGAAGTTGGGGGTGATTTTTGTTTTGATAGCCGAAGTAATTTAGGTGAGTTTGGCATAGTTTGCTATGGTTAGTAGCATTTTTTTGTAATTTAAAAGTGATTGGGTTTAGTTTGTTGTGGTAAGGGTTAGTTGGTGATGATTTAGAATAGCCGAAGTAATTTAGGTGAGTCTGGCATAGTTTGTTATGATTTGTACACCTTTTTTTGTAATTTTAAGATGATATAATTTGGTTTGTTGTTTTAAGGGATAGTTGGGGGTGATTTACGGTAGCCGAAGTAATTTAGGTGATTCTGGTATAGTTTGTTATGATTTTTAGCATTTTTTTGTAATTTTAAAGTGATTGGGATTAGTTTGTTGTGGTAAGGGTTTGTTGGTGATGTTTTTTGATAGCCGAAGTAATGTAGGTGAGTTTGGCATAGTTTGCTATGGTTAGTAGCATTTTTTTGTAATTTAAAAGTGATTGGGTTTAGTTTGTTGTGGTAAGGGTTAGTTGGTGATGATTTAGAGTAGCCGATGTAATTTAGGTGAGTCTGGCATAGTTTGTTATGATATGTACATCTTTTTTTGTAATTTTAAGATGATATGTTTTGGTTTGTTGTGGTAAGGGATGGTTGGGGGTGATTTACGGTAGCCGAAGTAATTTAGGTGATTCTGGTATAGTTTGTTATGATTTTTAGCATTTTTTTGTAATTTTAAAGTGATTGGGCTTAGTTTGTTGCTGTAAAGTGTAGTTGGGGGTGATTTTTGATAGCCGAAGTAATTTAGGTGAGTTTGGCATAGTTTGCTATGGTTAGAAGCATTTTTTGTAATTTAAAAGTGATTGGGTTTAGTTTGTTCTGGTAAGGGTTAGTTGGTGATGATTTATGGTAGCCGAAGTAATTTAGGTGAGTTTGGCATAGTTTGCTATGGTTAGTAGCATTTTTTTGTAATTTAAATGTGATTGGGTCTAGTTTGTTGTGGTAAGGGTTAGTTGGTGATGATTTAGAGTAGCCGAAGTAATTTAGGTGAGTCTGGCATAGTTTGTTATGATTTGTACACCTTTTTTTGTAATTTTAAGATGATATGGTTTGGTTTGTTGTGGTAAGGGATAGTTGGGGGTGATTTACGGTAGCCGATGTAATTTAGGTGATTCTGGTATAGTTTGTTATGATTTTTAGCATTTTTTTGTAATTTTAAAGTGATTGGGCTTAGTTTGTTGCTGTAAAGTGTAGTTGGGGGTGATTTTTGATAGCCGAAGTAATATAGGTGAGTTTGGAATAGTTTGCTATGGTTAGTAGCATTTTTTTGTAATTTAAAAGTGATTGGGTTTAGTTTGTTGTGGTAAGGGTTAGTTGGTGATGATTTATGGTAGCCGAAGTAATTTAGGTGAGTTTGGCATAGTTTGCTATGGTTAGTAGCATTTTTTTGTAATTTAAAAGTAATTGGGTTTAGTTTGTTGTGGTAAGGGTTAGTTGGTGATGATTTAGAGTAGCCGAAGTAATTTAGATAAGTCTGGCATAGTTTGTGATAATTTGTACACCTTTTTTTGTAATTTTAAGATGATATGGTTTGGTTTGTTGTTTTAAGGGATAGTTGGGGGTGATTTACGGTATCCGAAGTAATTTAGGTGATTCTGGTATAGTTTGTTATGATTTTTAGCATTTTTTTAAAGTGATTGGGCTTAGTTTGTTGCTGTAAAGTGTAGTTGGGGGTGATTTTTGATAGCCGAAGTAATTTAGGTCAGTTTGGCATAGTTTGCTATGGTTAGTAGCATTTTTTTGTAATATTAAAGTGATTGGGCTTAGTTTGTTGCTGTAAAGTGTAGTTGGGGGTGATTTTTGATAGCCGAAGTAATTTAGGTGAGTTTGGCATAGTTTGCTATGGTTAGTAGCATTTTTTTGTAATTTAAAAGTGATTGGGTTTAGTTTGTTGTGGTAAGGGTTAGTTGGTGATGATTTATGGTTGCCGAAGTAATTTAGGTGAGTTTGGCATAGTTTGCTATGGTTAGTAGCATTTTTTTGTAATTTAAAAGTGATTGGGTTTAGTTTGTTGTGGTAAGGGTTAGTTGGTGATGATTTAGAATAGCCGAAGTAATTTAGGTGAGTCTGGCATAGTTTGTTATGATTTGTACACCTTTTTTTGTAATTTTAAGATGATATAATTTGGTTTGTTGTTTTAAGGGATAGTTGGGGGTGATTTACGGTAGCCGAAGTAATTTAGGTGATTCTGGTATAGTTTGTTATGATTTTTAGCATTTTTTTGTAATTTTAAAGTGATTGGGATTAGTTTGTTGTGGTAAGGGTTAGTTGGTGATGATTTATGGTAGCCGAAGTAATTTAGGTGAGTTTGGCATAGTTTGCTATGGTTAGTAGCATTTTTTTGTAATTTAAAAGTGATTGGGTTTAGTTTGTTGTGGTAAGGGTTAGTTGGTGATGATTTAGAATAGCCGAAGTAATTTAGGTGAGTCTGGCATAGTTTGTTATGATTTGTACACCTTTTTTTGTAATTTTAAGATGATATAATTTGGTTTGTTGTTTTAAGGGATAGTTGGGGGTGATTTACTGTAGCCGAAGTAATTTAGGTGATTCTGGTATAGTTTGTTATGATTTTTAGCATTTTTTTGTAATTTTAAAGTGATTGGGATTAGTTTGTTGTGGTAAGGGTTAGTTGGTGATGTTTTTTGATAGCCGAAGTAATGTAGGTGAGTTTGGCATAGTTTGCTATGGTTAGTAGCATTTTTTTGTAATTTAAAAGTGATTGGGTTTAGTTTGTTGTGGTAAGGGTTAGTTGGTGATGATTTAGAGTAGCCGAAGTAATTTAGGTAAGTCTGACATAGTTTGTTAGGATTTGTACACCTTTTTTTGTAATTTTAAGATGATATGGTTTGGTTTGTTGTGGTAAGGGATAGTTGGGGGTGATTTACGGTAGCCGAAGTAATTTAGGTGATTCTGGTATAGTTTGTTATGATTTTTAGCATTTTTTTGTAATTTTAAAGCGATTGGGCTTAGTTTGTTGCTGTAAAGTGTAGTTGGGGGTGATTTTTGATAGCCGAAGTAATTTTGGTTAGTTTGGCATAGTTTGCTATGGTTACTAGCATTTTTTTGTAATTTAAAAGTGATTGGGTTTAGTTTGTTGTGGTAAGGGTTAGTTGGTAATGATTTAGAGTAGCCGAAGTAATTTAGGTGAGTCTGGCATAGTTTGTTATGATTTGTACACCTTTTTTTGTAATTTTAAGATGATATGGTTTTGTTTGTTGTTGTAAGGGATAGTTGGGCGTGATTTACGGTAGCCGAAGTAATTTAGGTGATTCTGGTATTGTTTGTTCTGATTTTTAACATTTTTTTGTAATTTTAAAGTGATTGGGCTTAGTTTGTTGCTGTAGAGTGTAGTTGGGGGTGATTTCTAATAGCCGAATTAATTTAGGTCAGTTTGGCATAGTTTGCTATGGTTAGTAGCATTTTTTTGTAATTTAAAAGTGATTGGGTTTAGTTTGTTGTGGGAAGGGTTAGTTGGTGATGATTTAGAATAGCCGAAGTAATTTAGGTGAGTCTGGCATAGTTTGTTATGATTTGTACACCTTTTTTTGTAATTTTAAGATGATATGGTTTGGTTTGTTGTGGTAAGGGATAGTTGGGGGTGATTTACGGTAGCCGAAGTAATTTAGGTGATTCTGGTATAGTTTGTTATGATTTTTAGCATTTTTTTGTAATTTTAAAGTGATTGGGCTTAGTTTGTTGCTGTAAAGTGTAGTTGGGAGTGATTTTTGATAGCCGAAGTAATTTAGGTCAGTTTGGCATAGTTTGCTATGGTTAGTAGTATTTTTTTGTAATTTAAAATTGATTGGGTTTAGTTTGTTGTGGTAAGGGTTAGTTGGTGATGATTTATGGTAGCCGAAGTAATTTAGGTGAGTTTGGCATAGTTTGCTATGGTTACTAGCATTTTTTTGTAATTTAAAAATGATTGGGTTTAATTTGTTGTGGTAAGGGTTAGTTGGTGATGATTTAGATTAGCCGAAGTAATTTAGGTGAGTCTGGCATAGTTTGTTATGATTTGTACACCTTTTTTTGTAATTTTAAGATGATATGGTTTGGTTTGTTGTGGTAAGGGATAGTTGGGGGTGATTTACGGTAGCCGAAGTAATTTAGGTGATTCTGGTATAGTTTGTTATAATTCTTAGCATTTTTTTGTAATTTTAAAGTGATTGGGCTTAGTTTGTTGCTGTAAAGTGTAGTTGGAGGTGATTTTTGATAGCCGAAATAATTTAGGTGAGTTTGGCATAGTTTGCTATAGTTAGTAGCATTTTTTTGTAATTTAAAAGTGATTGGGTTTAGTTTGTTGTGGTAAGGGTTAGTTGGTGATGATTTAAAGTAGCCGAAGTAATTTAGGTGAGTCTGGCATAGTTTGTTATGATTTGTACACCTTTTTTTGTAATTTTAAGATGATATGGTTTGGTTTGTTGTGGTAAGGGATAGTTGGGGGTGATTTACGGTAGCCGAAGTTATTTAGGTGATTCTGGTATAGTTTGTTATGATTTTTAGCATTTTTTTGTAATTTTAACGTGATTGGGCTTAGTTTGTTGTTGTAAAGTGTAGTTGGGGGTGATTTTTGATAGCCGAAGTAATTTAGGTGAGTTTGGCATAGTTTGCTATGGTTAGTAGCATTTTTTTGTAATTTAAAAGTGATTGGGTTTAGTTTGTTGTGGTAAGGGTTAGTTGGTGATGATTTATGGTAGCCGAAGTAATTTAGGTGAGTTTGGCATAGTTTGCTATGGTTAGTAGCATTTTTTTGTAATTTAAAAGTGATAGGGTTTAGTTTGTTGTGGTAAGGGTTAGTTGGTGATGATTTAGAGTAGCCGAAGTAATTTAGGTGAGTCTGGCATAGTTTGTTATGATTTGTACACCTTTTTTTGTAATTTTAAGATGATATGGTTTGGTTTGTTGTGGTAAGGGATAGTTGGGGGTGATTTACTGTAGCCGAAGTAATTTAGGTGATTCTGGTATAGTTTGTTAGGATTTTTAGCATTTTTTTGTAATTTTAAAGTGATTGGGCTTAGTTTGTTGCTGTAAAGTGTAGTTGGGGGTGATTTTTGATAGCCGAAGTAATTTAGGTGAGTTTGGCATAGTTTGCTATGGTTAGTAGCATTTTTTGTAATTTAAAATTGATTGGGTTTAGTTTGTTGGGGTAAGGGTTAGTTGGTGATGATTTATGGTAGCCGAGGTAATTTAGGTGAGTTTGGCATAGTTTGCTATGGTTAGTAGCATTTTTTTGTAATTTAAAAGTGATAGGGTTTAGTTTGTTGTGGTAAGGGTTAGTTGGTGATGATTTAGAGTAGCCGAAGTAATTTAGGTGAGTCTGGCATAGTTTGTTATGATTTGTACACCTTGTTTTGTAATTTTAAGATGATATGGTTTGGTTTGTTGTGGTAAGGGATAGTTGGGGGTGATTTACTGTAGCCGAAGTAATTTAGGTGATTCTGGTATAGTTTGTTAGGATTTTTAGCATTTTTTTGTAATTTTAAAGTGATTGGGCTTAGTTTGTTGCTGTAAAGTGTAGTTGGGGGTGATTTTTGATAGCCGAAGTAATTTAGGTGAGTTTGGCATAGTTTGCTTTGGCTAGTAGCATTTTTTGTAATTTAAAATTGATTGGGTTTAGTTTGTTGGGGTAAGGGTTAGTTGGTGATGATTTATGGTAGCCGAAGTAATTTAGGTGAGTTTGGCATAGTTTGCTATGGTTAGTAGCATTTTTTTGTAATTTAAAAGTGATTGGGTTTAGTTTGTTGTGGTAAGGTTTAGTTGGTGATGATTTAGAGTAGCCGATGTAATTTAGGTGAGTCTGGCATAGTTTGTTATGATTTGTACATCTTTTTTTGTAATTTTAAGATGATATGGTTTGGTTTGTTGTGGTAAGGGATGGTTGGGGGTGATTTACAGTAGCCGAAGTAATTTAGGTGATTCTGGTATAGTTTGTTATGATATTTAGCATTTTTTTGTAATTTTAAAGTGATTGGGCTTAGTTTGTTGCTGTAAAGTGTAGTTGGGGGTGATTTTTAATAGCCGAAGTAATTTAGGTGAGTTTGGCATAGTTTGCTATGGTTAGTAGCATTTTTTGTAATTTAAAATTGATTGGGTTTAGTTTGTCGTGGTAAGGGTTAGTTGCTGATGATTTATGGTAGCCGAAGTAATTTAGGTGAGTTTGGCATAGTTTGCTATGGTTAGTAGAATTTTTTTGTAATTTTAAAGTGATTGGGTTTAGTTTGTTGTGGTAAGGGTTAGTTGGTGATGATTTAGAATAGCCGAAGTAATTTAGGTGAGTCTGGCATAGTTTGTTATGATTTGTACACCTTTTTTTGTAATTTTAAGATGATATGGTTTGGTTTGTTGTGGTAAGGGATAGTTGGGGGTGATTTACGGTAGCCGAAGTAATTTAGGTGATTCTGGTATAGTTTGTTATGATTTTTAGCATTTTTTTGTAATTTTAAAGTGATTGGGTATAGTTTGTTGTGGTAAGGGTTAGTTGGTGATGTTTTTTGATAGCCGAAGTAATGTAGGTGAGTTTGGCATAGTTTGCTATGGCTAGTAGCATTTTTTTGTAATTTAAAAGTGATTGGGTTTAGTTTGTTGTGGTAAGGGTTAGTTGGTTATGATTTAGAGTAGCCGATGTAATTTAGGTGAGTCTGGCATAGTTTGTTATGATTTGTACATCTTTTTTTGTAATTTTAAGATGATATGGTTTGGTTTGTTGTGGTAAGGGATAGTTGGGGGTGATTTACGGTAGCCGAAGTAATTTAGGTGATTCTGGTATAGTTTGTTATGATTTTTACCATTTTTTTGTAATTTTAAAGTGATTGGGTTTAGTTTGTTTCTGTAAAGTGTAGTTGAGGGTGATTTTTTATAGCCGAAGTAATTTAGGTGATTCTGGTATAGTTTGTTATAATTTTTAGCATTTTTTTGTATTTTTAAAGTGATTGGGCCTAGTTTGTTGCTGTAAAGTGTAGTTGGGGGTGATTTTTGATAGCCGAAGTAATTTAGGTGAATTTGGCATAGTTTGCTATGGTTAGTAGCATTTTTTTATAATTTAAAAGTGATTGGGTATAGTTTGTTGTGGTAAGGGTTAGTTGGTGATGATTTATGGTAGCCGAAGTAATTTAGGTGAGTTTGGCATAGTTTGCTATGGTTAGAAGCATTTTTTTGTAATTTAAAAGTGATTGGGTTTAGTTTGTTGTGGTAAGGGTTAGTTGGTGATGATTTAGAGTAGCCGAAGTAATTTAGTTGAGTCTGGCATAGTTTGTTATGATTTGTACACTTTTTTTTGTAATTTTAAGATGATATGGTTTGGTTTGTTGTGGTAAGGGATAGTTGGGGGTGATTTACGGTAGCCGAAGTAATTTAGGTGATTCTGGTATAGTTTGTTATGATTTTTAGCATTTTTTTGTAATTTTAAAGTGATTGGGCTTAGTTTGTTGCTGTAAAGTGTAGTTGGGGGTGATTTTTGATAGCCGAAGTAATTTAAGTGTGTTTGGCATAGTTTGCTATGGTTAGTAGCATTTTTTTGTAATTTAAAAGTGATTGGGTTAAGTTTGTTGTGGTAAGGGTTAGTTGGTGATGATTTATGGTAGCCGAAGTAATTTAGGTGAGTTTGGCATAGTTTGTTATGGTTACTCGCATTTTTTTGTAATTTAAAAGTGATTGGGTATAGTTTGTTGTGGTAAGGGTTAGTTGGTGATGATTAAGAGTAGCCGAAGTAATTCAGGTGAGTCTGGCATAATTTGTTATGATTTGTACACCTTTTTTTGTAATTTTAAGATGATATGGTTTGATTTGTTGTGGTAAGGGATAGTTGGGGGTGATTTACGGTAGCCGAAGTAATTTAGGTGATTCTGGTATAATTTGTTATGATTTTTAGCATTTTTTTGTAATTTTAAAGTGATTGGGCTTATTTTGTTGCTGTATAGTGTAGTTGGGGGTGATTTTTGATAGCCGAAGTTATTTAGATGAGTTTGGCGTAGTTTGCTATGGTTAGTAGCATTTTTTTTATTTTAAAAGTGATTGGGTTTAGTTTGTTGTGGTAAGGGTTAGTTGGTGATGATTTATGGTAGCCGAAGTAATTTAGGTGAGTTTGGCAAAGTTTGCTATAGTTACTAGCATTTTTTTGTAATTTAAAATTGATTGGGTTTAGTTTGTTGTGGTAAGGGTTAGTTGGTGATGATTTATAGTAGCCGAACTAATTTAGGTGAGTCTGGCATAGTTTGTTATGATTTGTACACCTTTTTTTGTAATTTTAAGATGATATGGTTTGGTTTGTTATGGTAAGGGGTATGTGGGGGTGATTTACGGTAACCGAAGTAATTTAGGTGATTCTGGTATAGTTTGTTATAATTTTTAGCATTTTTTTGTAATTTTAAAGTGATTGGGCTTAGTTTGTTGCTGTAAAGTGTAGTTGGGGGTGATTTTTGATAGCCGAAGTAATTTAGGTGAGTTTGGCATAGTTTGCTATGGTTAGTAGCATCATTTTGTAATTTAAAAGTGATTGGGTTTAGTTTGTTGTGGTAAGGGTTAGTTGGTGATGATTTATGGTAGCCGAAGTAATTTAGGTGAGTTTGGCATAGTTTGCTATGGTTACTACCATTTTTTTGTAATTTAAAAGTGATTGGGTTTAGTTTCTTGTGGTAGGGTTTAGTTGGTGATGATTTAGAATAGCCGAAGTAATTTAGGTGAGTCTGGCATAGTTTGTTATGATTTGTACACCTTTTTTTGTAATTTTAAGATGATATGGTTTGGTTTGTTGTGGTAAGGGATAGTTGGGGGTGATTTACGGTAGCCGAAGTAATTTAGGTGATTCTGGTATAGTTTGTTATGATTTTTAGCATTTTTTTGTAATTTTAAACTGATTGGGCTTAGTTTGTTGCTGTAAAGTGTAGTTGGGGGTGATTTTTGATAGCCGAAGTAATTTAGGTGAGTTTGGCATAGTTTGCTATGGTTAGTAGCATTTTTTTGTAATTTAAAAGTGATTGGGTTTAGTTTGTTGTGGTAAGGGTTAGTTGGTGATGATTTATGGTAGCCGAAGTAATTTAGGTGAGTTTGGCATAGTTTGCTATGGTTACTAGCATTTTTTTGTAATTTAAAAGTTATTGGGTTTAGTTTGTTGTGGTAAAGGTTAGTTGGTGATGATTTAGAGTAGCCGAAGTAATTTAGGTGAGTCTGGCATAGTTTGTTATGATTTGTACACCTTTTTTTGTAATTTTAAAATGATATGGTTTGGTTTGTTGTGGTAAGGGATAGTTGGGGGTGATTTACGGTAGCCGAAGTAATTTAGGTGATTCTGGTAAAGTTTGTTATGATTTTTAGCATTTTTTTGTAATTATAAAGTGATTGGGATTAGTTTGTTGCTGTAAAGTGTAGCTGGGGGTGATTTTTGATAGCCGAAGTGATTTAGGTGAGTTTGGCATAGTTTGCTATGGTTAGTAGCATTTTTTTGTAATTTAAAAGTGATTGGGTTTAGTTTGTTGTGGTAAGGGTTAGTTGGTGATGATTTATGGTAGCCGAGGTAATTTAGGTGAGTTTGGCATAGTTTGCTATGGTTACTAGTATTTTTTTGTAATTTAAAAGTGATTGGGTTTAGTTTGTTGTGGTAAGGGTTAGTTGGTGATGATTTAGAGTAGCCGAAGTAATTTAGGTGAGTCTGGCAGAGTTTGTTATGATTTGTACACCTTTTTTTGTAATTTTAAGATGATATGGTTTGGTTTGTTGTGGTAAGGGATAGTTGGGGGTGATTTACGGTAGCCGAAGTTATTTAGGTGATTCTGGTATAGTTTGTTATGATTTTTAGCATTTTTTTGCAATTTTAAAGTGATTGGGTTTAGTTTGTTGCTGTAAAGTGTAGTTGGGAGTGATTTTTGATAGCCGAAGTAATTTAGGTGAGTTTGGCATAGTTTGCTATGGTTAGTAGCATTTTTTTGTAATTTAAAAGTGATTGGGTTTAGTTTGTTGTGGTAAGGATTAGTTGGTGATGATTTATGGTAGCCGAAGTAATTTAGGTTAGTTTGGCATAGTTTGCTATGGTTACTAGCATTTTTTTGTAATTTAAAAGTGATTGGGTTTAGTTTGTTGTGGTAAGGGTTAGTTGGTGATGATTTAGAGTAGCCGAAGTAATTTAGGTGAGTCTGGCATAGTTTGTTATGATTTGTACACTTCTTTTTGTAATTTGAAGATGATATGGTTTGATTTGTTGTGGTAAGGGATAGTTGGGAGTGATTTACGGTAGCCGAAGTAATTTAGGTGATTCTGGTATAGTTTGTAATGATTTTTAGCATTTTTTTGTAACTTTAAAAAGATTGGGCTTAGTTTGTTGCTGTAAAGTGTAGTTGGGTGTGATTTTTGATAGCCGAAGTAATTTAGGTGAGTTTGGCATAGTTTGCTATGGTTAGTAGCATTTTTTTGTAATTTAAAAGTGATTGGGTTTAGTTTGTTGTGGTAAGGGTTAGTTGGTGATGATTTAGAGTAGCCGAAGTAATTTAGGTGAGTCTGGCATAGTTTGTTATGATTTGTACACTTTTTTTGTAATTTTAAGATGATATGGTTTGGTTTGTTGTGGTAAGGGATAGTTGGGGGTGATTTACGGTAGCCGAAGTAATTTAGGTGATTCTGGTATAGTTTGTTATGATTTTTAGCATTTTTTTGTAATTTTAAAGTGATTGGGTATAGTTTGTTGTGGTAAGGGTTAGTTGGTGATGTTTTTTGATAGCCGAAGTAATGTAGGTGAGTTTGGCATAGTTTGCTATGGTTAGTAGCATTTTTTTGTAATTTAAAAGTGATTGGGTTTAGTTTGTTGTGCTAAGGGTTAGTTGGTGATGATTTAGAGTAGCCGATGTAATTTAGGTGAGTCTGGCATAGTTTGTTATGATTTGTACATCTTTTTTTGTAATTTTAAGATGATATGGTTTGGTTTGTTGTGGTAAGGGATAGTTGGGGGTGATTTACGGTAGCCGAAGTAATTTAGGTGATTCTGGTATAGTTTGTTATGATTTTTACCATTTTTTTGTAATTTTAAAGTGATTGGGTTTAGTTTGTTTCTGTAAAGTGTAGTTGAGGGTGATTTTTTATAGCCGAAGTAATTTAGGTGATTCTGGTATAGTTTGTTATAATTTTTAGCATTTTTTTGTAATTTTAAAGTGATTGGGCCTAGTTTGTTGCTGTAAAGTGTAGTTGGGGGTGATTTTTGATAGCCGAAGTAATTTAGGTGAATTTGGCATAGTTTGCTATGGTTAGTAGCATTTTTTTGTAATTTAAAAGTGATTGGGTATAGTTTGTTGTGGTAAGGGTTAGTTGGTGATGATTTATGGTAGCCGAAGTAATTTAGGTGAGTTTGGCATAGTTTGCTATGGTTAGTAGCATTTTTTTGTAATTTAAAAGTGATTGGGTTTAGTTTGTTGTGGTAAGGGTTAGTTGGTGATGATTTAGAGTAGCCGAAGTAATTTAGTTGAGTCTGGCATAGTTTGTTATGATTTGTACACTTTTTTTTGTAATTTTAAGATGATATGGTTTGGTTTGTTGTGGTAAGGGATAGTTGGGGGTGATTTACGGTAGCCGAAGTAATTTAGGTGATTCTGGTATAGTTTGTTATGATTTTTAGCATTTTTTTGTAATTTTAAAGTGATTGGGCTTAGTTTGTTGCTGTAAAGTGTAGTTGGGGGTGATTTTTGATAGCCGAAGTAATTTAAGTGTGTTTGGCATAGTTTGCTATGGTTAGTAGCATTTTTTTGTAATTTAAAAGTGATTGGGTTAAGTTTGTTGTGGTAAGGGTTAGTTGGTGATGATTTATGGTAGCCGAAGTAATTTAGGTGAGTTTGGCATAGTTTGTTATGGTTACTCGCATTTTTTTGTAATTTAAAAGTGATTGGGTATAGTTTGTTGTGGTAAGGGTTAGTTGGTGATGATTAAGAGTAGCCGAAGTAATTTAGGTGAGTCTGGCATAATTTGTTATGATTTGTACACCTTTTTTTGTAATTTTAAGATGATATGGTTTGATTTGTTGTGGTAAGGGATAGTTGGGGGTGATTTACGGTAGCCGAAGTAATTTAGGTGATTCTGGTATAATTTGTTATGATTTTTAACATTTTTTTGTAATTTTAAAGTGATTGGGCTTATTTTGTTGCTGTATAGTGTAGTTGGGGGTGATTTTTGATAGCCGAAGTAATTTAGATGAGTTTGGCGTAGTTTGCTATGGTTAGTAGCATTTTTTTTATTTTAAAAGTGATTGGGTTTAGTTTGTTGTGGTAAGGGTTAGTTGGTGATGATTTATGGTAGCCGAAGTAATTTAGGTGAGTTTGGCATAGTTTGCTATGGTTACTAGCATTTTTTTGTAATTTAAAAGTGATTGGGTTTAGTTTGTTGTGGTAAGGGTTAGCTGGTGATGATTTATAGTAGCCGAACTAATTTAGGTGAGTCTGGCATAGTTTGTTATGATTTGTACACCTTTTTTTGTAATTTTAAGATGATATGGTTTGGTTTGTTGTGGTAAGGGGTATGTGGGGGTGATTTACGGTAACCGAAGTAATTTAGGTGATTCTGGTATAGTTTGTTATAATTTTTAGCATTTTTTTGTAATTTTAAAGTGATTGGGTTTAGTTTGTTGCTGTAAAGTGTAGTTGGGGGTGATTTTTGATAGCCGAAGTAATTTAGGTGAGTTTGGCATAGTTTGCTATGGTTAGTAGCATCATTTTGTAATTTAAAAGTGATTGGGTTTAGTTTGTTGTGGTAAGGGTTAGTTGGTGATGATTTATGGTAGCCGAAGTAATTTAGGTGAGTTTGGCATAGTTTGCTATGGTTACTACCATTTTTTTGTAATTTAAAAGTGATTGGGTTTAGTTTCTTGTGGTAGGGTTTAGTTGGTGATGATTTAGAATAGCCGAAGTAATTTAGGTGAGTCTGGCATAGTTTGTTATGATTTGTACACCTTTTTTTGTAATTTTAAGATGATATGGTTTGGTTTGTTGTGGTAAGGGATAGTTGGGGGTGATTTACGGTAGCCGAAGTAATTTAGGTGATTCTGGTATAGTTTGTTATGATTTTTAGCATTTTTTTGTAATTTTAAACTGATTGGGCTTAGTTTGTTGCTGTAAAGTGTAGTTGGGGGTGATTTTTGATAGCCGAAGTAATTTAGGTGAGTTTGGCATAGTTTGCTATGGTTAGTAGCATTTTTTTGTAATTTAAAAGTGATAGGGTTTAGTTTGTTGTGGTAAGGGTTAGTTGGTGATGATTTAGAGTAGCCGAAGTAATTTAGGTGAGTCTGGCATAGTTTGTTATGATTTGTACACCTTTTTTTGTAATTTTAAGATGATATGGTTTGGTTTGTTGTGATAAGGGATATTTGGGGGTGATTTACTGTAGCCGAAGTAATTTAGGTGATTCTGGTATAGTTTGTTAGGATTTTTAGCATTTTTTTGTAATTTTAAAGTGATTGGGCTTAGTTTGTTGCTGTAAAGTGTAGTTGGGGGTGATTTTTGATAGCCGAAGTAATTTAGGTGAGTTTGGCATAGTTTGCTATGGTTAGTAGCATTTTTTGTAATTTAAAATTGATTGGGTTTAGTTTGTTGGGGTAAGGGTTAGTTGGTGATGATTTATGGTAGCCGAAGTAATTTAGGTGAGTTTGGCATAGTTTGCTATGATTAGTAGCATTTTTTTGTAATTTAAAAGTGATAGGGTTTAGTTTGTTGTGGTAAGGGTTAGTTGGTGATGATTTAGAGTAGCCGAAGTAATTTAGGTGAGTCTGGCATAGTTTGTTATGATTTGTACACCTTTTTTTGTAATTTTAAGATGATATGGTTTGGTTTGTTGTGGTAAGGGATAGTTGGGGGTGATTTACTGTAGCCGAAGTAATTTAGGTGATTCTGGTATAGTTTGTTAGGATTTTTAGCATTTTTTTGTAATTTTAAAGTGATTGGGCTTAGTTTGTTGCTGTAAAGTGTAGTTGGGGGTGATTTTTGATAGCCGAAGTAATTTAGGTGAGTTTGGCATAGTTTGCTTTGGCTAGTAGCATTTTTTGTAATTTAAAATTGATTGGGTTTAGTTTGTTGGGGTAAGGGTTAGTTGGTGATGATTTATGGTAGCCGAAGTAATTTAGGTGAGTTTGGCATAGTTTGCTATGGTTAGTAGCATTTTTTTGTAATTTAAAAGTGATTGGGTTTAGTTTGTTGTGGTAAGGTTTAGTTGGTGATGATTTAGAGTAGCCGATGTAATTTAGGTGAGTCTGGCATAGTTTGTTATGATTTGTACATCTTTTTTTGTAATTTTAAGATGATATGGTTTGGTTTGTTGTGGTAAGGGATGGTTGGGGGTGATTTACAGTAGCCGAAGTAATTTAGGTGATTCTGGTATAGTTTGTTATGATATTTAGCATTTTTTTGTAATTTTAAAGTGATTGGGCTTAGTTTGTTGCTGTAAAGTGTAGTTGGGGGTGATTTTTAATAGCCGAAGTAATTTAGGTGAGTTTGGCATAGTTTGCTATGGTTAGTAGCATTTTTTGTAATTTAAAATTGATTGGGTTTAGTTTGTCGTGGTAAGGGTTAGTTGCTGATGATTTATGGTAGCCGAAGTAATTTAGGTGAGTTTGGCATAGTTTGCTATGGTTAGTAGAATTTTTTTGTAATTTTAAAGTGATTGGGTTTAGTTTGTTGTGGTAAGGGTTAGTTGGTGATGATTTAGAATAGCCGAAGTAATTTAGGTGAGTCTGGCATAGTTTGTTATGATTTGTACACCTTTTTTTGTAATTTTAAGATGATATGGTTTGGTTTGTTGTGGTAAGGGATAGTTGGGGGTGATTTACGGTAGCCGAAGTAATTTAGGTGATTCTGGTATAGTTTGTTATGATTTTTAGCATTTTTTTGTAATTTTAAAGTGATTGGGTATAGTTTGTTGTGGTAAGGGTTAGTTGGTGATGTTTTTTGATAGCCGAAGTAATGTAGGTGAGTTTGGCATAGTTTGCTATGGTTAGTAGCATTTTTTTGTAATTTAAAAGTGATTGGGTTTAGTTTGTTGTGGTAAGGGTTAGTTGGTGATGATTTAGAGTAGCCGATGTAATTTAGGTGAGTCTGGCATAGTTTGTTATGATTTGTACATCTTTTTTTGTAATTTTAAGATGATATGGTTTGGTTTGTTGTGGTAAGGGATAGTTGGGGGTGATTTACGGTAGCCGAAGTAATTTAGGTGATTCTGGTATAGTTTGTTATGATTTTTACCATTTTTTTGTAATTTTAAAGTGATTGGGTTTAGTTTGTTTCTGTAAAGTGTAGTTGAGGGTGATTTTTTATAGCCGAAGTAATTTAGGTGATTCTGGTATAGTTTGTTATAATTTTTAGCATTTTTTTGTTTTTTTAAAGTGATTGGGCCTAGTTTGTTGCTGTATAGTGTAGTTGGGGGTGATTTTTGATAGCCGAAGTAATTTAGATGAGTTTGGCGTAGTTTGCTATGGTTAGTAGCATTTTTTTTATTTTAAAAGTGATTGGGTTTAGTTTGTTGTGGTAAGGGTTAGTTGGTGATGATTTATGGTAGCCGAAGTAATTTAGGTGAGTTTGGCATAGTTTGCTATAGTTACTAGCATTTTTTTGTAATTTAAAAGTGATTGGGTTTAGTTTGTTGTGGTAAGGGTTAGTTGGTGATGATTTATAGTAGCCGAACTAATTTAGGTGAGTCTGGCATAGTTTGTTATGATTTGTACACCTTTTTTTGTAATTTTAAGATGATATGGTTTGGTTTGTTATGGTAAGGGGTATGTGGGGGTGATTTACGGTAACCGAAGTAATTTAGGTGATTCTGGTATAGTTTGTTATAATTTTTAGCATTTTTTTGTAATTTTAAAGTGATTGGGCTTAGTTTGTTGCTGTAAAGTGTAGTTGGGGGTGATTTTTGATAGCCGAAGTAATTTAGGTGAGTTTGGCATAGTTTGCTATGGTTAGTAGCATCATTTTGTAATTTAAAAGTGATTGGGTTTAGTTTGTTGTGGTAAGGGTTAGTTGGTGATGATTTATGGTAGCCGAAGTAATTTAGGTGAGTTTGGCATAGTTTGCTATGGTTACTACCATTTTTTTGTAATTTAAAAGTGATTGGGTTTAGTTTCTTGTGGTAGGGTTTAGTTGGTGATGATTTAGAATAGCCGAAGTAATTTAGGTGAGTCTGGCATAGTTTGTTATGATTTGTACACCTTTTTTTGTAATTTTAAGATGATATGGTTTGGTTTGTTGTGGTAAGGGATAGTTGGGGGTGATTTACGGTAGCCGAAGTAATTTAGGTGATTCTGGTATAGTTTGTTATGATTTTTAGCATTTTTTTGTAATTTTAAACTGATTGGGCTTAGTTTGTTGCTGTAAAGTGTAGTTGGGGGTGATTTTTGGTAGCCGAAGTAATTTAGGTGAGTTTGGCATAGTTTGCTATGGTTAGTAGCATTTTTTTGTAATTTAAAAGTGATTGGGTTTAGTTTGTTGTGGTAAGGGTTAGTTGGTGATGATTTATGATAGCCGAAGTAATTTAGGTGAGTTTGGCATAGTTTGCTATGGTTACTAGCATTTTTTTGTAATTTAAAAGTTATTGGGTTTAGTTTGTTGTGGTAAAGGTTAGTTGGTGATGATTTAGAGTAGCCGAAGTAATTTAGGTGAGTCTGGCATAGTTTGTTATGATTTGTACACCTTTTTTTGTAATTTTAAAATGATATGGTTTGGTTTGTTATGGTAAGGGATAGTTGGGGGTGATTTACGGTAGCCGAAGTAATTTAGGTGATTCTGGTAAAGTTTGTTATGATTTTTAGCATTTTTTTGTAATTATAAAGTGATTGGGATTAGTTTGTTGCTGTAAAGTGTAGCTGGGGGTGATTTTTGATAGCCGAAGTGATTTAGGTGAGTTTGGCATAGTTTGCTATGGTTAGTAGCATTTTTTTGTAATTTAAAAGTGATTGGGTTTAGTTTGTTGTGGTAAGGGTTAGTTGGTGATGATTTATGGTAGCCGAAGTAATTTAGGTGAGTTTGGCATAGTTTGCTATGGTTACTAGTATTTTTTTGTAATTTAAAAGTGATTGGGTTTAGTTTGTTGTGGTAAGGGTTAGTTGGTGATGATTTAGAGTAGCCGAAGTAATTTAGGTGAGTCTGGCAGAGTTTGTTATGATTTGTACACCTTTTTTTGTAATTTTAAGATGATATGGTTTGGTTTGTTGTGGTAAGGGATAGTTGGGGGTGATTTACGGTAGCCGAAGTTATTTAGGTGATTCTGGTATAGTTTGTTATGATTTTTAGCATTTTTTTGCAATTTTAAAGTGATTGGGTTTAGTTTGTTGCTGTTAAGTGTAGTTGGGAGTGATTTTTGATAGCCGAAGTAATTTAGGTGAGTTTGGCATAGTTTGCTATGGTTAGTAGCATTTTTTTGTAATTTAAAAGTGATTGGGTTTAGTTTGTTGTGGTAAGGATTAGTTGGTGATGATTTATGGTAGCCGAAGTAATTTAGGTTAGTTTTTCATAGTTTGCTATGGTTACTAGCATTTTTTTGTAATTTAAAAGTGATTGGGTTTAGTTTGTTGTGGTAAGGGTTAGTTGGTGATGATTTAGAGTAGCCGAAGTAATTTAGGTGAGTCTGGCATAGTTTGTTATGATTTGTACACTTCTTTTTGTAATTTGAAGATGATATGGTTTGATTTGTTGTGGTAAGGGATAGTTGGGAGTGATTTACGGTAGCCGAAGTAATTTAGGTGATTCTGGTATAGTTTGTAATGATTTTTAGCATTTTTTTGTAACTTTAAAAAGATTGGGCTTAGTTTGTTGCTGTAAAGTGTAGTTGGGTGTGATTTTTGATAGCCGAAGTAATTTAGGTGAGTTTGGCATAGTTTGCTATGGTTAGTAGCATTTTTTTGTAATTTAAAAGTGATTGGGTTTAGTTTGTTGTGGTAAGGGTTAGTTGGTGATGATTTAGAGTAGCCGAAGTAATTTAGGTGAGTCTGGCATAGTTTGTTATGATTTGTACACTTTTTTTGTAATTTTAAGATGATATGGTTTGGTTTGTTGTGGTAAGGGATAGTTGGGGGTGATTTACGGTAGCCGAAGTAATTTAGGTGATTCTGGTATAGTTTGTTATGATTTTTAGCATTTTTTTGTAATTTTAAAGTGATTGGGTATAGTTTGTTGTGGTAAGGGTTAGTTGGTGATGTTTTTTGATAGCCGAAGTTATGTAGGTGTGTTTGGCATAGTTTGCTATGGTTAGTAGCATTTTTTTGTAATTTAAAAGTGATTGGGTTTAGTTTGTTGTGCTAAGGGTTAGTTGGTGATGATTTAGAGTAGCCGATGTAATTTAGGTGAGTCTGGCATAGTTTGTTATGATTTGTACATCTTTTTTTGTAATTTTGAGATGATATGGTTTGGTTTGTTGTGGTAAGGGATAGTTGGGGGTGATTTACGGTAGCCGAAGTAATTTAGGTGATTCTGGTATAGTTTGTTATGATTTTTACCATTTTTTTGTAATTTTAAAGTGATTGGGTTTAGTTTGTTTCTGTAAAGTGTAGTTGAGGGTGATTTTTTATAGCCGAAGTAATTTAGGTGATTCTGGTATAGTTTGTTATAATTTTTAGCATTTTTTTGTAATTTTAAAGTGATTGGGCCTAGTTTGTTGCTGTAAAGTGTAGTTGGGGGTGATTTTTGATAGCCGAAGTAATTTAGGTGAATTTGGCATAGTTTGCTATGGTTAGTAGCATTTTTTTGTAATTTAAAAGTGATTGGGTATAGTTTGTTGTGGTAAGGGTTAGTTGGTGATGATTTATGGTAGCCGAAGTAATTTAGGTGAGTTTGGCATAGTTTGCTATGGTTAGTAGCATTTTTTTGTAATTTAAAAGTGATTGGGTTTAGTTTGTTGTGGTAAGGGTTAGTTGGTGATGATTTAGAGTAGCCGAAGTAATTTAGTTGAGTCTGGCATAGTTTGTTATGATTTGTACACTTTTTTTTGTAATTTTAAGATGATATGGTTTGGTTTGTTGTGGTAAGGGATAGTTGGGGGTGATTTACGGTAGCCGAAGTAATTTAGGTGATTCTGGTATAGTTTGTTATGATTTTTAGCATTTTTTTGTAATTTTAAAGTGATTGGGCTTAGTTTGTTGCTGTAAAGTGTAGTTGGGGGTGATTTTTGATAGCCGAAGTAATTTAAGTGTGTTTGGCATAGTTTGCTATGGTTACTAGCATTTTTTTGTAATTTAAAAGTGATTGGGTTAAGTTTGTTGTGGTAAGGGTTAGTTGGTGATGATTTATGGTAGCCGAAGTAATTTAGGTGAGTTTGGCATAGTTTGTTATGGTTACTCGCATTTTTTTGTAATTTAAAAGTGATTGGGTATAGTTTGTTGTGGTAAGGGTTAGTTGGTGATGATTAAGAGTAGCCGAAGTAATTTAGGTGAGTCTGGCATAATTTGTTATGATTTGTACACCTTTTTTTGTAATTTTAAGATGATATGGTTTGATTTGTTGTGGTAAGGGATAGTTGGGGGTGATTTACGGTAGCCGAAGTAATTTAGGTGATTCTGGTATAATTTGTTATGATTTTTAGCATTTTTTTGTAATTTTAAAGTGATTGGGCTTATTTTGTTGCTGTATAGTGTAGTTGGGGGTGATTTTTGATAGCCGAAGTAATTTAGATGAGTTTGGCGTAGTTTGCTATGGTTAGTAGCATTTTTTTTATTTTAAAAGTGATTGGGTTTAGTTTGTTGTGGTAAGGGTTAGTTGGTGATGATTTATGGTAGCCGAAGTAATTTAGGTGAGTTTGGCATAGTTTGCTATGGTTACTAGCATTTTTTTGTAATTTAAAAGTGATTGGGTTTAGTTTGTTGTGGTAAGGGTTAGCTGGTGATGATTTATAGTAGCCGAACTAATTTAGGTGAGTCTGGCATAGTTTGTTATGATTTGTACACCTTTTTTTGTAATTTTAAGATGATATGGTTTGGTTTTTTGTGGTAAGGGGTATGTGGGGGTGATTTACGGTAACCGAAGTAATTTAGGTGATTCTGGTATAGTTTGTTATAATTTTTAGCATTTTTTTGTAATTTTAAAGTGAATGGGCTTAGTTTGTTGCTGTAAAGTGTAGTTGGGGGTGATTTTTGATAGCCGAAGTAATTTAGGTGAGTTTGGCATAGTTTGCTATGGTTAGTAGCATCATTTTGTAATTTAAAAGTGATTGGGTTTAGTTTGTTGTGGTAAGGGTTAGTTGGTGATGATTTATGGTAGCCGAAGTAATTTAGGTGAGTTTGGCATAGTTTGCTATGGTTACTACCATTTTTTTGTAATTTAAAAGTGATTGGGTTTAGTTTCTTGTGGTAGGGTTTAGTTGGTGATGATTTAGAATAGCCGAAGTAATTTAGGTGAGTCTGGCATAGTTTGTTATAATTTGTACACCTTTTTTTGTAATTTTAAGATGATATGGTTTGGTTTGTTGTGGTAAGGGATAGTTGGGGGTGATTTACGGTAGCCGAAGTAATTTAGGTGATTCTGGTATAGTTTGTTATGATTTTTAGCATTTTTTTGTAATTTTAAACTGATTGGGCTTAGTTTGTTGCTGTAAAGTGTAGTTGGGGGTGATTTTTGATAGCCGAAGTAATTTAGGTGAATTTGGCATAGTTTGCTATGGTTAGTAGCATTTTTTTGTAATTTAAAAGTGATTGGGTTTAGTTTGTTGTGGTAATGGTTAGTTGGTGATGATTTATGGTAGACGAAGTAATTTAGGTGAGTTTGGCATAGTTTGCTATGGTTACTAGCATTTTTTTGTAATTTAAAAGTTATTGGGTTTAGTTTGTTGTGGTAAAGGTTAGTTGGTGATGATTTAGAGTAGCCGAAGTAATTTAGGTGAGTCTGGCATAGTTTGTTATGATTTGTACACCTTTTTTTGTAATTTTAAAATGATATGGTTTGGTTTGTTGTGGTAAGGGATAGTTGGGGGTGATATACGCTAGCCGAAGTAATTTAGGTGATTCTGGTAAAGTTTGTTATGATTTTTAGCATTTTTTTGTAATTATAAAGTGATTGGGATTAGTTTGTTGCTGTAAAGTGTAGCTGGGCGTGATTTTTGATAGCCGAAGTGATTTAGGTGAGTTTGGCATAGTTTGCTATGGTTAGTAGCATTTTTTTGTAATTTAAAAGTGATTGGGTTTAGTTTGTTGTGGTAAGGGTTAGTTGGTGATGATTTATGGTAGCCGAAGTAATTTAGGTGAGTTTGGCATAGTTTGCTATGGTTACTAGTATTTTTTTGTAATTTAAAAGTGATTGGGTTTAGTTTGTTGTGGTAAGGGTTAGTTGGTGATGATTTAGAGTAGCCGAAGTAATTTAGGTGAGTCTGGCAGAGTTTGTTATGATTTGTACACCTTTTTTTGTAATTTTAAGATGATATGGTTTGGTTTGTTGTGGTAAGGGATAGTTGGGGGTGATTTACGGTAGCCGAAGTTATTTAGGTGATTCTGGTATAGTTTGTTATGATTTTTAGCATTTTTTTGCAATTTTAAAGTGATTGGGTTTAGTTTGTTGCTGTAAAGTGTAGTTGGGAGTGATTTTTGATAGCCGAAGTAATTTAGGTGAGTTTGGCATAGTTTGCTATGGTTAGTAGCATTTTTTTGTAATTTAAAAGTGATTGGGTTTAGTTTGTTGTGGTAAGGATTAGTTGGTGATGATTTATGGTAGCCGAAGTAATTTAGGTTAGTTTGGCATAGTTTGCTATGGTTACTAGCATTTTTTTGTAATTTAAAAGTGATTGGGTTTAGTTTGTTGTGGTAAGGGTTAGTTGGTGATGATTTAGAGTAGCCGAAGTAATTTAGGTGAGTCTGGCATAGTTTGTTATGATTTGTACACTTCTTTTTGTAATTTGAAGATGATATGGTTTGATTTGTTGTGGTAAGGGATAGTTGGGAGTGATTTACGGTAGCCGAAGTAATTTAGGTGATTCTGGTATAGTTTGTAATGATTTTTAGCATTTTTTTGTAACTTTAAAAAGATTGGGCTTAGTTTGTTGCTGTAAAGTGTAGTTGGGTGTGATTTTTGATAGCCGAAGTAATTTAGGTGAGTTTGGCATAGTTTGCTATGGTTAGTAGCATTTTTTTGTAATTTAAAAGTGATTGGGTTTAGTTTGTTGTGGTAAGGGTTAGTTGGTGATGATTTAGAGTAGCCGAAGTAATTTAGGTGAGTCTGGCATAGTTTGTTATGATTTGTACACTTTTTTTGTAATTTTAAGATGATATGGTTTGGTTTGTTGTGGTAAGGGATAGTTGGGGGTGATTTACGGTAGCCGAAGTAATTTAGGTGATTCTGGTATAGTTTGTTATGATTTTTAGCATTTTTTTGTAATTTTAAAGTGATTGGGTATAGTTTGTTGTGGTAAGGGTTAGTTGGTGATGTTTTTTGATAGCCGAAGTAATGTAGGTGAGTTTGGCATAGTTTGCTATGGTTAGTAGCATTTTTTTGTAATTTAAAAGTGATTGGGTTTAGTTTGTTGTGCTAAGGGTTAGTTGGTGATGATTTAGAGTAGCCGATGTAATTTAGGTGAGTCTGGCATAGTTTGTTATGATTTGTACATCTTTTTTTGTAATTTTAAGATGATATGGTTTGGTTTGTTGTGGTAAGGGATAGTTGTGGGTGATTTACGGTAGCCGAAGTAATTTAGGTGATTCTGGTATAGTTTGTTATGATTTTTACCATTTTTTTTTAATTTTAAAGTGATTGGGTTTAGTTTGTTTCTGTAAAGTGTAGTTGAGGGTGATTTTTTATAGCCGAAGTAATTTAGGTGATTCTGGTATAGTTTGTTATAATTTTTAGCATTTTTTTGTAATTTTAAAGTGATTGGGCCTAGTTTGTTGCTGTAAAGTGTAGTTGGGGGTGATTTTTGATAGCCGAAGTAATTTAGGTGAATTTGGCATAGTTTGCTATGGTTAGTAGCATTTTTTTGTAATTTAAAAGTGATTGGGTATAGTTTGTTGTGGTAAGGGTTAGTTGGTGATGATTTATGGTCGCCGAAGTAATTTAGGTGAGTTTGGCATAGTTTGCTATGGTTAGTAGCATTTTTTTGTAATTTAAAAGTGATTGGGTTTAGTTTGTTGTGGTAAGGGTTAGTTGGTGATGATTTAGAGTAGCCGAAGTAATTTAGTTGAGTCTGGCATAGTTTGTTATGATTTGTACACTTTTTTTTGTAATTTTAAGATGATATGGTTTGGTTTGTTGTGGTAAGGGATAGTTGGGGGTGATTTACGGTAGCCGAAGTAATTTAGGTGATTCTGGTATAGTTTGTTATGATTTTTAGCATTTTTTTGTAATTTTAAAGTGATTGGGCTTAGTTTGTTGCTGTAAAGTGTAGTTGGGGGTGATTTTTGATAGCCGAAGTAATTTAAGTGTGTTTGGCATAGTTTGCTATGGTTAGTAGCATTTTTTTGTAATTTAAAAGTGATTGGGTTAAGTTTGTTGTGGTAAGGGTTAGTTGGTGATGATTTATGGTAGCCGAAGTAATTTAGGTGAGTTTGGCATAGTTTGTTATGGTTACTCGCATTTTTTTGTAATTTAAAAGTGATTGGGTATAGTTTGTTGTGGTAAGGGTTAGTTGGTGATGATTAAGAGTAGCCGAAGTAATTTAGGTGAGTCTGGCATAATTTGTTATGATTTGTACACCTTTTTTTGTAATTTTAAGATGATATGGTTTGATTTGTTGTGGTAAGGGATAGTTGGGGGTGATTTACGGTAGCCGAAGTAATTTAGGTGATTCTGGTATAATTTGTTATGATTTTTAGCATTTTTTTGTAATTTTAAAGTGATTGGGCTTATTTTGTTGCTGTATAGTGTAGTTGGGGGTGATTTTTGATAGCCGAAGTAATTTAGATGAGTTTGGCGTAGTTTGCTATGGTTAGTAGCATTTTTTTTATTTTAAAAGTGATTGGGTTTAGTTTGTTGTGGTAAGGGTTAGTTGGTGATGATTTATGGTAGCCGAAGTAATTTAGGTGAGTTTGGCATAGTTTGCTATGGTTACTAGCATTTTTTTGTAATTTAAAAGTGATTGGGTTTAGTTTGTTGTGGTAAGGGTTAGTTGGTGATGATTTATAGTAGCCGAACTAATTTAGGTGAGTCTGGCATAGTTTGTTATGATTTGTACACCTTTTTTTGTAATTTTAAGATGATATGGTTTGGTTTGTTGTGGTAAGGGGTATGTGGGGGTGATTTACGGTAACCGAAGTAATTTAGGTGATTCTGGTATAGTTTGTTATAATTTTTAGCATTTTTATGTAATTTTAAAGTGATTGGGCTTAGTTTGTTGCTGTAAAGTGTAGTTGGGGGTGATTTTTGATAGCCGAAGTAATTTAGGTGAGTTTGGCATAGTTTGCTATGGTTAGTAGCATCATTTTGTAATTTAAAAGTGATTGGGTTTAGTTTGTTGTGGTAAGGGTTAGTTGGTGATGATTTATGGTAGCCGAAGTAATTTAGGTGAGTTTGGCATAGTTTGCTATGGTTACTACCATTTTTTTGTAATTTAAAAGTGATTGGGTTTAGTTTCTTGTGGTAGGGTTTAGTTGGTGATGATTTAGAATAGCCGAAGTAATTTAGGTGAGTCTGGCATAGTTTGTTATGATTTGTACACCTTTTTTTGTAATTTTAAGATGATATGGTTTGGTTTGTTGTGGTAAGGGATAGTTGGGGGTGATTTACGGTAGCCGAAGTAATTTAGGTGATTCTGGTATAGTTTGTTATGATTTTTAGCATTTTTTTGTAATTTTAAACTGATTGGGCTTAGTTTGTTGCTGTAAAGTGTAGTTGGGGGTGATTTTTGATAGCCGAAGTAATTTAGGTGAGTTTGGCATAGTTTGCTATGGTTAGTAGCATTTTTTTGTAATTTAAAAGTGATTGGGTTTAGTTTGTTGTGGTAAGGGATAGTTGGTGATGATTTATGGTAGCCGAAGTAATTTAGGTGAGTTTGGCATAGTTTGCTATGGTTACTAGCATTTTTTTGTAATTTAAAAGTTATTGGGTTTAGTTTGTTGTGGTAAAGGTTAGTTGGTGATGATTTAGAGTAGCCGAAGTAATTTAGGTGAGTCTGGCATAGTTTGTTATGATTTGTACACCTTTTTTTGTAATTTTAAAATGATATGGTTTGGTTTGTTGTGGTAAGGGATAGTTGGGGGTAATATACGGTAGCCGAAGTAATTTAGGTGATTCTGGTAAAGTTTGTTATGATTTTTAGCATTTTTTTGTAATTATAAAGTGATTGGGATTAGTTTGTTGCTGTAAAGTGTAGCTGGGGGTGATTTTTGATAGCCGAAGTGATTTAGGTGAGTTTGGCATAGTTTGCTATGGTTAGTAGCATTTTTTTGTAATTTAAAAGTGATTGGGTTTAGTTTGTTGTGGTAAGGGTTAGTTGGTGATGATTTATGGTAGCCGAAGTAATTTAGGTGAGTTTGGCATAGTTTGCTATGGTTACTAGTATTTTTTTGTAATTTAAAAGTGATTGGGTTTAGTTTGTTGTGGTAAGGGTTAGTTGGTGATGATTTAGAGTAGCCGAAGTAATTTAGGTGAGTCTGGCAGAGTTTGTTATGATTTGTACACCTTTTTTTGTAATTTTAAGATGATATGGTTTGGTTTGTTGTGGTAAGGGATAGTTGGGGGTGATTTACGCTAGCCGAAGTTATTTAGGTGATTCTGGTATAGTTTGTTATGATTTTTAGCATTTTTTTGTAATTATAAAGTGATTGGGTTTAGTTTGTTGCTGTAAAGTGTAGTTGGGAGTGATTTTTGATAGCCGAAGTAATTTAGGTGAGTTTGGCATAGTTTGCTATGGTTAGTAGCATTTTTTTGTAATTTAAAAGTGATTGGGTTTAGTTTGTTGTGGTAAGGATTAGTTGGTGATGATTTATGGTAGCCGAAGTAATTTAGGTTAGTTTGGCTTAGTTTGCTATGGTTACTAGCATTTTTTTGTAATTTAAAAGTGATTGGGTTTAGTTTGTTGTGGTAAGGGTTAGTTGGTGATGATTTAGAGTAGCCGAAGTAATTTAGGTGAGTCTGGCATAGTTTGTTATGATTTGTACACTTCTTTTTGTAATTTGAAGATGATATGGTTTGATTTGTTGTGGTAAGGGATAGTTGGGAGTGATTTACGGTAGCCGAAGTAATTTAGGTGATTCTGGTATAGTTTGTAATGATTTTTAGCATTTTTTTGTAACTTTAAAAAGATTGGGCTTAGTTTGTTGCTGTAAAGTGTAGTTGGGTGTGATTTTTGATAGCCGAAGTAATTTAGGTGAGTTTGGCATAGTTTGCTATGGTTAGTAAAATTTTTTTGTAATTTAAAACTGATTGGGTTTAGTTTGTTGTGGTAAGGGTTAGTTGGTGATGATTTAGAGTAGCCGAAGTAATTTAGGTGAGTCTGGCATAGTTTGTTATGATTTGTACACTTTTTTTGTAATTTTAAGATGATATGGTTTGGTTTGTTGTGGTAAGGGATAGTTGGGGGTGATTTACGGTAGCCGAAGGAATTTAGGTGATTCTGGTATAGTTTTTTATGATTTTTAGCATTTTTTTGTAATTTTAAAGTTATTGGGCTTAGTTTGTTGCTGTAAAGTGTAGTTGGGGGTGATTTTTGATAGCCGAAGTAATTTAAGTGAGCTAGGCATAGTTTGCTATGGTTAGTAGCATTTTTTTGTAATTTAAAAGTGATTGGGTTAAGTTTGTTGTGGTAAGGGTTAGTTGGTGATGATTTATGGTAGCCGAAGTAATTTAGGTGAGTTTGGCATAGTTTGTTATGGTTACTCGCATTTTTTTGTAATTTAAAAGTGATTGGGTATAGTTTGTTGTGGTAAGGGTTAGTTGGTGATGATTAAGAGTAGCCGAAGTAATTTAGGTGAGTCTGGCATAGTTTGTTATGATTTGTACACCTTTTTTTGTAATTTTAAGATGATATGGTTTGATTTGTTGTGGTAAGGGATAGTTGGGGGTGATTTACGGTAGCCGAAGTAATTTAGGTGATTCTGGTATAATTTGTTATGATTTTTAGCATTTTTTTGTAATTTTAAAGTGATTGGGCTTATTTTGTTGCTGTATAGTGTAGTTGGGGGTGATTTTTGATAGCCGAAGTAATTTAGATGAGTTTGGCGTAGTTTGCTATGGTTAGTAGCATTTTTTTTATTTTAAAAGTGATTGGGTTTAGTTTGTTGTGGTAAGGGTTAGTTGGTGATGATTTATGGTAGCCGAAGTAATTTAGGTGAGTTTGGCATAGTTTGCTATGGTTACTAGCATTTTTTTGTAATTTAAAAGTGATTGGGTTTAGTTTGTTGTGGTAAGGGTTAGTTGGTGATGATCTATAGTAGCCGAACTAATTTATGTGAGTCTGGCATAGTTTGTTATGATTTGTACACCTTTTTTTGTAATTTTAAGATGATATGGTTTGGTTTGTTGTGGTAAGGGGTATGTGGGGGTGATTTACGGTAACCGAAGTAATTTAGGTTATTCTGGTATAGTTTGTTATAATTTTTAGCATTTTTTTGTAATTTTAAAGTGATTGGGCTTAGTTTGTTGCTGTAAAGTGTAGTTGGGGGTGATTTTTGATAGCCGAAGTAATTTAGGTGAGTTTGGCATAGTTTGCTATGGTTAGTAGCATCATTTTGTAATTTAAAAGTGATTGGGTTTAGTTTGTTGTGATAAGGGTTAGTTGGTGATGATTTATGGTAGCCGAAGTAATTTAGGTGAGTTTGGCATAGTTTGCTATGGTTACTAGCATTTTTTTGTAATTTAAAAGTTATTGGGTTTAGTTTGTTGTGGTAAAGGTTAGTTGGTGATGATTTAGAGTAGCCGAAGTAATTTAGGTGAGTCTGGCATAGTTTGTTATGATTTGTACACCTTTTTTTGTAATTTTAAAATGATATGGTTTGGTTTGTTGTGGTAAGGGATAGTTGGGGGTGATTTACAGTAGCCGAAGTAATTTAGGTGATTCTGGTAAAGTTTGTTATGATTTTTAGCATTTTTTTGTAATTATAAAGTGATTGGGATTAGTTTGTTGCTGTAAAGTGTAGCTGGGGGTGATTTTTGATAGCCGAAGTGATTTAGGTAAGTTTGGCATAGTTTGCTATGGTTAGTAGAATTTTTTTGTAATTTAAAAGTGATTGGGTTTAGTTTGTTGTGGTAAGGGTTAGTTGGTGATGATTTATGGTAGCCGAAGTAATTTAGGTGAGTTTGGCATAGTTTGCTATGGTTACTAGTATTTTTTTGTAATTTAAAAATGATTGGGTTTAGTTTGTTGTGGTAAGGGTTAGTTGGTGATGATTTAGAGTAGCCGAAGTAATTTAGGTGAGTCTGGCAGAGTTTGTTATGATTTGTACACCTTTTTTTGTAATTTTAAGATGATATGGTTTGGTTTGTTGTGGTAAGGGATAGTTGGGGGTGATTTACGGTAGCCGAAGTTATTTAGGTGATTCTGGTATAGTTTGTTATGATTTTTAGCATTTTTTTGCAATTTTAAAGTGATTGGGTTTAGTTTGTTGCTGTAAAGTGTAGTTGGGAGTGATTTTTGATAGCCGAAGTAATTTAGGTGAGTTTGGCATAGTTTGCTATGGTTAGTAGCATTTTTTTGTAATTTAAAAGTGATTGGGTTTAGTTTGTTGTGGTAAGGATTAGTTGGTGATGATTTATGGTAGCCGAAGTAATTTAGGTTAGTTTGGCTTAGTTTGCTATGGTTACTAGCATTTTTTTGTAATTTAAAAGTGATTGGGTTTAGTTTGTTGTGGTAAGGGTTAGTTGGTGATGATTTAGAGTAGCCGAAGTAATTTAGGTGAGTCTGGCATAGTTTGTTATGATTTGTACACTTCTTTTTGTAATTTGAAGATGATATGGTTTGATTTGTTGTGGTAAGGGATAGTTGGGAGTGATTTACGGTAGCCGAAGTAATTTAGGTGATTCTGGTATAGTTTGTAATGATTTTTAGCATTTTTTTGTAACTTTAAAAAGATTGGGCTTAGTTTGTTGCTGTAAAGTGTAGTTGGGTGTGATTTTTGATAGCCGAAGTAATTTAGGTGAGTTTGGCATAGTTTGCTATGGTTAGTAGCATTTTTTTGTAATTTAAAAGTGATTGGGTTTAGTTTGTTGTGGTAAGGGTTAGTTGGTGATGATTTAGAGTAGCCGAAGTAATTTAGGTGAGTCTGGCATAGTTTGTTATGATTTGTACACTTTTTTTGTAATTTTAAGATGATATGGTTTGGTTTGTTGTGGTAAGGGATAGTTGGGGGTGATTTACGGTAGCCGAAGGAATTTAGGTGATTCTGGTATAGTTTTTTATGATTTTTAGCATTTTTTTGTAATTTTAAAGTGATTGGGCTTAGTTTGTTGCTGTAAAGTGTAGTTGGGGGTGATTTTTGATAGCCGAAGTAATTTAAGTGAGTTAGGCATAGTTTGCTATGGTTAGTAGCATTTTTTTGTAATTTAAAAGTGATTGGGTTAAGTTTGTTGTGGTAAGGGTTAGTTGGTGATGATTTATGGTAGCCGAAGTAATTTAGGTGAGTTTGGCATAGTTTGTTATGGTTACTCGCATTTTTTTGTAATTTAAAAGTGATTGGGTATAGTTTGTTGTGGTAAGGGTTATTTGGTGATGATTAAGAGTAGCCGAAGTAATTTAGGTGAGTCTGGCATAGTTTGTTATGATTTGTACACCTTTTTTTGTAATTTTAAGATGATATGGTTTGATTTGTTGTGGTAAGGGATAGTTGGGGGTGATTTACGGTAGCCGAAGTAATTTAGGTGATTCTGGTATAATTTGTTATGATTTTTAGCATTTTTTTGTAATTTTAAAGTGATTGGGCTTATTTTGTTGCTGTATAGTGTAGTTGGGGGTGATTTTTGATAGCCGAAGTAATTTAGATGAGTTTGGCGTAGTTTGCTATGGTTAGTAGCATTTTTTTTATTTTAAAAGTGATTGGGTTTAGTTTGTTGTGGTAAGGGTTAGTTGGTGATGATTTATGGTAGCCGAAGTAATTTAGGTGAGTTTGGCATAGTTTGCTATGGTTACTAGCATTTTTTTGTAATTTAAAAGTGATTGGGTTTAGTTTGTTGTGGTAAGGGTTAGTTGGTGATGATTTATAGTAGCCGAACTAATTTAGGTGAGTCTGGCATAGTTTGTTATGATTTGTACACCTTTTTTTGTAATTTTAAGATGATATGGTTTGGTTTGTTGTGGTAAGGGGTATGTGGGGGTGATTTACGGTAACCGAAGTAATTTAGGTGATTCTGGTATAGTTTGTTATAATTTTTAGCATTTTTTTGTAATTTTAAAGTGATTGGGCTTAGTTTGTTGCTGTAAAGTGTAGTTGGGGTGATTTTTGATAGCCGAAGTAATTTAGGTGAGTTTGGCATAGTTTGCTATGGTTAGTAGCATCATTTTGTAATTTAAAAGTGATTGGGTTTAGTTTGTTGTGGTAAGGGTTAGTTGGTGATGATTTATGGTAGCCGAAGTAATTTAGGTGAGTTTGGCATAGTTTGCTATGGTTACTAGCATTTTTTTGTGATTTAAAAGTGATTGGGTTTAGTTTCTTGTGGTAGGGTTTAGTTGGTGATGATTTAGAATAGCCGAAGTAATTTAGGTGAGTCTTGCATAGTTTGTTATGATTTGTACACCTTTTTTTGTAATTTTAAGATGATATGGTTTGGTTTGTTGTGGTAAGGGATAGTTGGGGGTGATTTACGGTAGCCGAAGTAATTTAGGTGATTCTGGTATAGTTTGTTATGATTTTTAGCATTTTTTTGTAATTTTAAAGTGATTGGGCTTAGTTTGTTGCTGTAAAGTGTAGTTGGGGGTGATTTTTGATAGCCGAAGTAATTTAGGTGAGTTTGGCATAGTTTGCTATGGTTAGTAGCATTTTTTTGTAATTTAAAAGTGATTGGGTTTAGTTTGTTGTGGTAAGGGTTAGTTGGTGATGATTTATGGTAGCCGAAGTAATTTAGGTGAGTTTGGCATAGTTTGCTATGGTTACTAGCATTTTTTTGTAATTTAAAAGTGATTGGGTTTAGTTTGTTGTGGTAAAGGTTAGTTGGTGATGATTTAGAGTAGCCGAAGTAATTTAGGTGAGTCTGGCATAGTTTGTTATGATTTGTACACCTTTTTTTGTAATTTTAAAATGATATGGTTTGGTTTGTTGTGGTAAGGGATAGTTGGGGGTGATTTACGGTAGCCGAAGTAATTTAGGTGATTCTGGTAAAGTTTGTTATGATTTTTAGCATTTTTTTGTAATTTTAAAGTGATTGGGATTAGTTTGTTGCTGTAAAGTGTAGCTGGGGGTGATTTTTGATAGCCGAAGTAATTTAGGTGAGTTTGGCATAGTTTGCTATGGTTAGTAGCATTTTTTTGTAATTTAAAAGTGATTGGGTTTAGTTTGTTGTGGTAAGGGTTAGTTGGTGATGATTTATGGTAGCCGAAGTAATTTAGGTGAGTTTGGCATAGTTTGCTATGGTTACTAGTATTTTTTTGTAATTTAAAAGTGATTGGGTTTAGTTTGTTGTGGTAAGGGTTAGTTGGTGATGATTTAGAGTAGCCGAAGTAATTTAGGTGAGTCTGGCATAGTTTGTTATGATTTGTACACTTCTTTTTGTAATTTGAAGATGATATGGTTTGATTTGTTGTGGAAGGGATAGTTGGGAGTGATTTACGGTAGCCGAAGTAATTTAGGTGATTCT
>CAXIEJ010000182.1:0-81000 GCA_964023215.1 Eledona agricola
TATGGTTACTAGCATTTTTTGTAATTTAAAAGTGATTGGGTTTAGTTTGTTGTGGTAAGGGTTAGTTGGTGATGATTTAGAGTAGCCGAAGTAATTTAGGTGAGTCTGGCATAGTTTGTTATGATTTGTACACCTTTTTTTGTAATTTTAAGATGATATGATTTGGTTTGTTTTGGTAAGGGATAGTTGGGGGTGATTTACGGTAGCCGAAGTAATTTAGGTGATTCTGGTATAGTTTGTTATAATTTTTAGCATTTTTTTGTAATTTTAAAGTGATTGGGCTTAGTTTGTTGCTGTAAAGTGTAGTTGGGAGTGATTTTTGATAGCCGAAGTAATTTAGATGAGTTTGGCATAGTTTGCTATGGTTAGTAGCATTTTTTTGTAATTTAAAAATGATTGGGTTTAGTTTGTTGTGGTAAGGGTTAGTTTGTGATGATTTATGGTAGCCGAAGAAATTTAGGTGAGTTTGGCATAGTTTTCTATGGTTACTAGCATTTTTTTGTAATTTAAAAGTGATTGGGTTTAGTTTGTTGTGGTAAGGGTTAGTTGGTGATGATTTAGAGTAGCCGAAGTAATTTAGGTAAGTCTGGCATATTTTGTTTTGATTTGTACACCTTTTTGTGTAATTTTAAGATGATATGGTTTGGTTTGTTGTGGTAAGGAATAGTTGGGGTTGATTTACGGTATCCGAAGTAATTTAGGTGATTCTGGTATAGTTTGTTATGATTTTTAGCATTTTTTTGTAATTTTAAAGTGATTGGGCTTAGTTTGTTGCTGTAAAGTGTAGTTGGGGGTGATTTTTGATAGCCGAAGTAATTTAGGTGACTTTGGCATAGTTTGCTATGGTTACTAGCATTTTTTTGTAATTTAAAAGTGATTGGGTTTAGTTTGTTGTGGTAATGGTTAGTTGGTGATGATTTAGAGTAGCCGAAGTAATTTAGGTGAGTTTGGCATAGTTTGCTATGGTTACTAGCATTTTTTGTAATTTAAAAGTGATTGGGTTTAGTTTGTTGTGGTAAGGGTTAGTTGGTGATGATTTAGAGTAGCCGAAGTAATTTAGGTGAGTCTGGCATAGTTTGTTATGATTTGTACACCTTTTTTTGTAATTTTAAGATGATATGATTTGGTTTGTTTTGGTAAGGGATAGTTGGGGGTGATTTACGGTAGCCGAAGAAATTTAGGTGATTCTGGTATTGTTTGTTATGATTTTTAGCATTTTTTTGTAATTTTAAAGTGATTGGGCTTTGTTTGTTGCTGTAAAGTGTAGTTGGGGGTGATTTTTGATAGCCGAAGTAATTTAGGTGAGTTTGGCATAGTTTGCTATGGTTAGTAGCATTTTTTTGTAATTTAAAAGTGATTGGGTTTAGTTTGTTGTGGTAAGGGTTAGTTGGTGATGATTTATGGTAGCCGAAGTAATTTAGGTGAGTTTGGCATAGTTTGCTATGGTTACTAGCATTTTTTTGTAATTTAAAAGTGATTGGGTTTAGTTTGTTGTGGTAAGGGTTAGTTGGTGATGATTTAGAGTAGCCGAAGTAATTTAGGTGAGTCTGGCATATTTTGTTATGATTTGTACACCTTTTTTTGTAATTTTAAGATGATATGGTTTGGTTTGTTGTGGTAAGGGATAGTTGGGGGTGATTTACGGTAGCCGAAGTAATTTAGGTGATTCTGGTATAGTTTGTTATAATTTTTAGCATTTTTTTGTGATTTTAAATTGATTGGGCTTAGTTTGTTGCTGTAAAGTGTAGTTGGGGGTGATTTTTGATAGCCGAAGTAATTTAGATGCGTTTGGCATAGTTTGCTATGGTTAGTAGCATTTTTTTGTAATTTAAAAGTGATTGAGTTTAGTTTGTTGTGGTAAGGGTTAGTTGGTGATGATTTAGAGTAGCCGAAGTAATTTAGGTAAGTCTGGCATATTTTGTTATGATTTGTACACCTTTTTGTGTAATTTTAAGATGATATGGTTTGGTTTGTTGTGGTAAGGGATAGTTGGGGGTGATTTACGGTAGCCGAAGTAATTTAGGTGATTCTGGTATAGTTTGTTATGATTTTTAGCATTTTTTGTAATTTTAAAGTGTTTGGGCTTGGTTTGTTGCTGTAAAGTGTAGTTGGGGGTGATTTTTGATAGCCGAAGTAATTTAGGTGAGTTTGGCATAGTTTGCTATGGTTACTAGCATTTTTTTGTAATTTAAAAGTGATTGGGTTTAGTTTGTTGTGGTAAGGGTTAGTTGGTGATGATTTAGCGTAGCCGAAGTAATTTAGGTAAGTTTGGCATAGTTTGCTATGGTTACTAGCATTTTTTGTAATTTAAAAGTGATTGGGTTTAGTTTGTTGTGGTAAGGGTTAGTTGGTGATGATTTAGAGTAGCCGAAGTAATTTAGGTGAGTCTGGCATAGTTTGTTATGATTTGTACACCTTTTTTTGTAATTTTAAGATGATATAGTTTGGTTTGTTGTGGTAAGGGATAGTTGGGGGTGATTTACGGTAGCCGAAGTAATTTAGGTGATTCTGGTAATGTTTGTTATGATTTTTAGCATTTTTTGGTAATTTTAAAGTGATTGGGCCTTGTTTGTTGCTGTAAAGTGTAGTTGGGGGTGATTTTTGATAGCCGAAGTAATTTAGGTGAGTTTGGCATAGTTTGCTATGGTTAGTAGCATTTTTTTGTAATCTAAAAGTGATTGGGTTTAGTTTGTTGTAATAAGGGTTAGTTGGTGATGATTTATGGTAGCCGAAGTAATTTAGGTGAGTTTGGCATAATTTGCTATGGTTACTAGCATTATTTTGTAATTTAAAAGTGATCGGGTTTAGTTTGTTGTGGTAAGGGTTAGTTGGTGATGATTTAGAGTAGCCGAAGTAATTTAGGTGAGTCTGGCATAGTTTGTTATGATTTGTACACCTTTTTTTGTAATTTTAATATGATATGGTTTGGTTTGTTATGGTAAGGGATAGTTGGGGGTGATTTACGGTAGCCGAAGTAATTTAGGTGATTCTGGTATAGTTTGTTATGATTTTTAGCATTTTTTTGTAATTTTAAAGTGATTGGGCTTAGTTTGTTGCTGTAAAGTGTAGTTGGGGGTGATTTTTGATAGCCGAAGTAATTTAGGTGAGTTTGGCATAGTTTGCTATGGTTAGTAGCATTTTTTTGTAATTTAAAAGTGATTGGGTTTAGTTTGTTGTGGTAAGGGTTAGTTGGTGATGATTTATGGTAGCCGAAGTAATTTAGGTGAGTTTGGCATAGTTTGCTATGGCTACTAGCATTTTTTTGTAATTTAAAAGAGATTGGGTTTAGTTTGTTGTGGTAAGGGTTAGTTGGTGATGATTTAGAGTAGCCGAAGTAATTTAGGTGAGTCTGGCATATTTTGTTATGATTTGTACACCTTTTTCTGTAATTTTAAGATGATATGGTTTGGTTTGTTGTGGTAAGGGATAGTTGGGGGTGATTTACGGTAGCCGAAGTAATTTAGGTGATTCTGGTATAGTTTGTTATAATTTTTAGAATTTTTTTGTAATTTTAAAGTGATTGGGCTTAGTTTGTTGCTGTAAAGTGTAGTTGGGTGTGATTTTTGATATCCGAAGTAATTTAGGTGAGTTTGGCATAGTTTGCTATGGTTAGTAGCATTTTTTTGTAATTTAAAAGTGATTGGGTTTAGTTTGTTGTGGTAAGGGTTAGTTGGTGATGATTTATGGTAGCCGAAGTAATTTAGGTGAGTTTGGCATACTTTTCTATGGTTACTAGCATTTTTTTGTAATTTAAATGTGATTGGGTTTAGTTTGTTGTGGATAGGGTTAGTTGGTGATGATTTAGAGTAGCCGAAGTAATTTAGGTGAGTCTGGCATAGTTTGTTATGATTTGTACACCTTTTTTTGTAAGTTTAAAATGATATGTTTTGGTTTGTTGTGGTAAGGGATAGTTGGAAGTGATTTACGGTAGCCGAAGTAATTTAGGTGATTCTGGTATAGTTTGTTATGATTTTTAGCATTTTTTTGTAATTTTAAAGTGATTGGGCTTAGTTTGTTGCTGTAAAGAGTAGTTGGGGGTGATTTTTGATAGCCGAAGTAATTTAGGTGAGTTTGGCATAGTTTGCTATGGTTAGTAGCATTTTTTTGTAATTTAAAAGTGATTGGGTTTAGTTTTTTTGTGGTAAGGGTTAGTTGGTGATGATTTATTGTAGCCGAAGTAATTTAGGTGAGTTTGGCATAGTTTACTATGGTTACTAGCATTTTTTTGTAATTTAAAAGTGATTGGGTTTAGTTTGTTGTGGTAAGGGTTATTTGGTGATGATTTAAAGTAGCCGAAGTAATTTAGGTAAGTCTGGCATATTTTGTTATGATTTGTACACCTTTTTTTGTAATTTTAAGATGATATGGTTTGGTTTGTTGTGGTAAGGGATAGTTGGGGGTGATTTACGGTAGCCGAAGTAATTTAGGTGATTCTGGTATAGTTTGTTATGATTTTTAGCATTTTTTTGTAATTTTAAAGTGATTGGGCTTAGTTTGTTGCTGTAAAGTGTAGTTGGGGGTGATTTTTGATAGCCGAAGTAATTTTGGTGAGTTTGGCATAGTTTGCTATGGTTAGTAGCATTTTTTTGTAATTTAAAAATGATTGGGTGTAGTTTGTTGTGGTAAGGGTTAGTTGGTGATGATTTATGGTAGCCGAAGTAATTTAGGTGAGTTTGGCATAGTTTGCTATAGTTACTAGCATTTTTTTGTAATTTAAAAGTGATTGGGTTTAGTTTGTTGTGGTAAGGGTTAGTTGGTGATGATTTATGGTAGCCGAAGTAATTTAAGTGAGTTTGGCATAGTTTGCCATGGTTACTAGCATTTTTTTGTAATTTAAAAGTGATTGGGTTTAGTTTGTTGTGGTAAGGGTGAGTTGGTGATGATTTAGAGTAGCCGAAGTAATTTAGGTGAGTCTGGCATAGTTTGTTATGATTTGTACACCTTTTTTTGTAATTTTAAGATGATATGGTTTGGTTTGTTGTGGTAAGGGATAGTTGGAAGTGATTTACGGTAGCCGAAGTAATTTAGTTGATTCTGGTATAGTTTGTTATGATTTTTAGCATTTTTTTGTAATTTTAAAGTGATTGGGCTTAGTTTGTTGCTGTAAAGTGTAGTTGGGGGTGATTTTTGATAGCCGAAGTAATTTAGGTGAGTTTGGCATAGTTTGCTATGGTTAGTAGCATTTTTTTGTAATTTAAAAGTGATTGGGTTTAGTTTGTTGTGGTAAGGGTTAGTTGGTGATGATTTAGAGTAGCCGAAGTAATTTAGGTGAGTCTGGCATATTTTGTTATGATTTGTACACCTTTTTTTGTAATTTTAAGATGATATGGTTTGGTTTGTTGTGGTAAGGGATAGTTGGGGGTGACTTACGGTAGCCGAAGTAATTTAGGTGATTCTGGTATAGTTTGTTATGATTTTTAGCATTTTTTTGTAATTTTAAAGTGATTGGGCTTAGTTTGTTGCTGTAAAGTGTAGTTGGAGGTGATTTTTGATAGCCGAAGTAATTTAGGTGAGTTTGGCATAGTTTGCTGTGGTTAGTAGCATTTTTTTGAAATTTAAATGTGATTGGGTTTAGTTTGTTGTGGTAAGGGTTAGTTGGTGATGATTTATGGTAGCCGAAGTAATTTAGGTGAGTTTGGTATAGTTTTCTATGGTTACTAGCATTTTTTTTTAATTTAAAAGTGATTGGGTTTAGTTTGTTGTGGTAAGGGTTAGTTGGTGATGATTTAGAGTAGCCGAAGTAATTTAGGTGAGTCTGGCATAGTTTGTTATGATTTGTACACCTTGTTTTGTAATTTTAAGATGATATGTTTTGGTTTGTTGTGGTAAGGGATAGTTGGAAGTGATTTACGGTAGCCGAAGTAATTTAGGTGATTCTGGTATAGTTTGTTATGATTTTAGCATTTTATTGTAATTTTAAAGTGATTGGGCTTCGTTTGTTGCTGTAAAGTGTAGTTGGGGGTGATTTTTGATAGCCGAAGTAATTTAGGTGAGTTTGGCATAGTTTGCTATGGTTAGTAGCATTTTTTTGTAATTTAAAATTGATTGGGTTTAGTTTTTTTGTGGTAAGGGTTAGTTGGTGATGATTTATGGTAGCCGAAGTAATTTAGGGGAGTTTGGCATAGTTTGCTATGGTTACTAGCATTTTTTTGTAATTTAAAAGTGATTGGGTTTAGTTTGTTGTGGTAAGGGTTATTTGGTGATGATTTAGAGTAGCCGAAGTAATTTAGGTAAGTCTGGCATATTTTGTTATGATTTGTACACCTTTTTTTGTAATTTTAAGATGATATGGTTTGGTTTGTTGTGGTAAGGGATAGTTGGGGGTGATTTACGGTAGCCGAAGTAATTTAGGTGATTCTGGTATAGTTTGTTATGATTTTTAGCATTTTTTTGTAATTTTAAAGTGATTGGGCTTAGTTTGTTGCTGTAAAGTGTAGTTGGGGGTGATTTTTGATAGCCAAAGTAATTTAGGTGAGTTTGGCATAGTTTGCTATGGTTAGTAGCATTTTTTTGTAATTTAAAAGTGATTGGGTTTAGTTTGCTGTGGTAAGGGTTAGTTGGTGATGATTTATGGTAGCCGAAGTAATTTAGGTCAGTTTGGCATAGTTTGCTTTGGTTACTAGCATTTTTTTGTAATTTAAAAGTGATTGGGTTTAGTTTGTTGTGGTAAGGGTTAGTTGGTGATGATTTATGGTAGCCGAAGTAATTTAGGTGAGTTTGGCATAGTTTGCTATAGTTACTAGCATTTTTTTGTAATTTAAAAGTGATTAAGTTTAGTTTGTTGTGGTAAGGGTTAGTTGGTGATGATTTATGGTAGCCGAAGTAATTTAGGTGAGTTTGGCATAGTTTGCTATGGTTACTAGCATTTTTTTGTAATTTAAAAGTGATTGGGTTTAGTTTGTTGTGGTAAGGGTTAGTTGGTGATGATTTATGGTAGCCGAAGTAATTTAGGTGAGTTTGGCATAGTTTGCTATGGTTACTAGCATTTTTTTGTAATTTAAAAGTGATTGGGTTTAGTTTGTTGTGGTAAGGGATAGTTGGGGGTGATTTACGGTAGCCGAAGTAATTTAGGTGATTCTGGGATAGTTTGTTATAATTTTTAGAATTTTTTTGTAATTTTAAAGTGATTGGGCTTAGTTTGTTGCTGTAAAGTGTAGTTGGGGGTGATTTTTGATATCCGAAGTAATTTAGGTGAGTTTGGCATAGTTTGCTATGGTTAGTAGCATTTTTTTGTAATTTAAAAGTGATTGGGTTTAGTTTGATGTGGTAAGGGTTAGTTGGTGATGATTTATGGTAGCCGAAGTAATTTAGGTGAGTTTGGCATACTTTTCTATGGTTACTAGCATTTTTTTGTAATTTAAATGTGATTGGGTTTAGTTTGTTGTGGATAGGGTTAATTGGTGATGATTTAGAGTAGCCGAAGTAATTTAGGTGAGTCTGGCATAATTTGTTATGATTTGTACACCTTTTTTTGTAATTTTAAAATGATATGTTTTGGTTTGTTGTGGTAAGGGATAGTTGGAAGTGATTTACGGTAGCCGAAGTAATTTAGGTGATTCTGGTATAGTTTGTTATGATTTTTAGCATTTTTTTGTAATTTTAAAGTGATTGGGCTTAGTTTGTTGCTGTAAAGTGTAGTTAGGGGTGATTTTTGATAGCCGAAGTAATTTAGGTGAGTTTGGCATAGTTTGCTATGGTTAGTAGCATTTTTTTGTAATTTAAAAGTGATTGGGTTTAGTTTGCTGTGGTAAGGGTTAGTTGGTGATGATTTATGGTAGCCGAAGTAATTTAGGTCAGTTTGGCATAGTTTGCTTTGGTTACTAGCATTTTTTTGTAATTTAAAAGTGATTGGGTTTAGTTTGTTGTGGTAAGGGTTAGTTGGTGATGATTTATGGTAGCCGAAGTAATTTAGGTGAGTTTGGCATAGTTTGCTATAGTTACTAGCATTTTTTTGTAATTTAAAAGTGATTGGGTTTAGTTTGTTGTGGTAAGGGTTAGTTGATGATGATTTATGGTAGCCGAAGTAATTTAGGTGAGTTTGGCATAGGTTGCTATGGTTACTAGCATTTTTTTGTAATTTAAAAGTGATTGGGTTTAGTTTGTTGTGGTAAGGGTTAGTTGGTGATGATTTATGGTAGCCGAAGTAATTTAGGTGAGTTTGGCATAGTTTGCTATGGTTACTAGCATTTTTTTGTAATTTAAAAGTGATTGGGTTTAGTTTGTTGTGGTAAGGGTTAGTTGGTGATGATTTATGGTAGCCGAAGTAATTTAGGTGAGTTTGGCATAGTTTGCTATGGTTACTAGCATTTTTTTGTAATTTAAAAGTGATTGGGTTTAGTTTGTTGTGGTAAGGGTTAGTTGGTGATGATTTAGAGTAGCCGAAGTAATTTAGGTGAGTCTGGCATAGTTTGTTATGATTTGTACACCTTTTTTTGTAATTTTAAGATGATATGGTTTGGTTTGTTGTGGTAAGGGATAGTTGGGGGTGATTTACGGTAGCCGAAGTAATTTAGGTGATTCTGGTATAGTTTGTTATAATTTTTAGCATTTTTTTGTAATTTTAAAGTGATTGGGCTTAGTTTGTTGCTGTAAAGTGTAGTTGGGGGTGATTTTTGATAGCCGAAGTAATTTAGGTGAGTTTGGCATAGTTTGCTATGGTTAGTAGCATTTTTTTGAAATTTAAAAGTGATTGGGTTTAGTTTGTTGTGGTAAGGGTTAGTTGGTGATGATTTATGGTAGCCGAAGTAATTTAGGTGAGTTTGGCATAGTTTGCTATGGCTACTAGCATTTTTTTGTAATTTAAAAGAGATTGGGTTTAGTTTGTTGTGGTAAGGGTTAGTTGGTGATGATTTAGAGTAGCCGAAGTAATTTAGGTGAGTCTGGCATATTTTGTTATGATTTGTACACCTTTTTCTGTAATTTTAAGATGATATGGTTTGGTTTGTTGTGGTAAGGGATAGTTGGGGGTGATTTACGGTAGCCGAAGTAATTTAGGTGATTCTGGTATAGTTTGTTATAATTTTTAGAATTTTTTTGTAATTTTAAAGTGATTGGGCTTAGTTTGTTGCTGTAAAGTGTAGTTGGGGGTGATTTTTGATATCCGAAGTAATTTAATTGAGTTTGGCATAGTTTGCTATGGTTAGTAGCATTTTTTTGTAATTTAAAAGTGATTGGGTTTAGTTTGTTGTGGTAAGGGTTAGTTGGTGATGATTTATGGTAGCCGAAGTAATTTAGGTGAGTTTGGCATACTTTTCTATGGTTACTAGCATTTTTTTGTAATTTAAATGTGATTGGGTTTAGTTTGTTGTGGATAGGGTTAGTTGGTGATGATTTAGAGTAGCCGAAGTAATTTAGGTGAGTCTGGCATAGTTTGTTATGATTTGTACACCTTTTTTTGTAATTTTAAAATGATATGTTTTGGTTTGTTGTGGTAAGGGATAGTTGGAAGTGATTTACGGTAGCCGAAGTAATTTAGGTGATTCTGGTATAGTTTGTTATGATTTTTAGCATTTTTTTGTAATTTTAAAGTGATTGGGCTTAGTTTGTTGCAGTAAAGTGTAGTTGGGGGTGATTTTTGATAGCCGAAGTAATTTAGGTGAGTTTGGCATAGTTTGCTATGGTTAGTAGAATTTTTTTGTAATATAAAAGTGATTGGGTTTAGTTTGTTGTGGTAAGGGTTAGTTGGTGATGATTTATTGTAGCCGAAGTAATTTAGGTGAGTTTGGCATAGTTTACTATGGTTACTAGCATTTTTTTGTAATTTAAAAGTGATTGGGTTTAGTTTGTTGTGGTAAGGGTTAGTTGGTGATGATTTAGAGTAGCCGAAGTAATTTAGGTAAGTCTGGCATATTTTGTTATGATTTGTACACCTTTTTTAGTAATTTTAAGATGATATGGTTTGGTTTGTTGTGGTAAGGGATAGTTGGGGGTGATTTACGGTAGCCGAAGTAATTTAGGTGATTCTGATATATTTTGTTATGATTTTTAGCATTTTTTTGTAATTTTAAAGTGATTGGGCTTAGTTTGTTGCTGTAAAGTGTAGTTGGGGGTGATTTTTGATAGCCGAAGTAATTTAGTTGAGTTTGGCATAGTTTGCTATGGTTAGTAGCATTTTTTTGTAATTTAAAAGTGATTGGGTTTAGTTTGTTGTGGTAAGGGTTAGTTGGTGATGATTTATTGTAGCCGAAGTAATTTAGGTGAGTTTGGCATAGTTTACTATGGTTACTAGCATTTTTTTGTAATTTAAAAGTGATTGGGTTTAGTTTGTTGTGGTAAGGGTTAGTTGGTGATGATTTAGAGTAGCCGAAGTAATTTAGGTAAGTCTGGCATATTTTGTTATGATTTGTACACCTTTTTTGTAATTTTAAGATGATATGGTTTGGTTTGTTGTGGTAAGGGATAGTTGGGGGTGATTTACGGTAGCCGAAGTAATTTAGGTGATTCTGGTATATTTTGTTATGATTTTTAGCATTTTTTTGTAATTTTAAAGTGATTGGGCTTAGTTTGTTGCTGTAAAGTGTAGTTGGGGTTGATTTTTGATAGCCGAAGTAATTTAGTTGAGTTTGGCATAGTTTGCTATGGTTAGTAGCATTTTTTTGTAATTTAAAAGTGATTGGGTTTAGTTTGTTGTGGTAAGGGTTAGTTGGTGATGATTTAGAGTAGCCGAAGTAATTTAGGAGAGTCTGGCATAGTTTGTTATGATTTGTATACCTTTTTTTGTAATTTTAAGATGATATGGTTTGGTTTGTTGTGGTAAGGGATAGTTGGAAGTGATTTACGGTTGCCGAAGTTATTTAGGTGATTCTGGTATAGTTTGTTATGATTTTTAGCATTTTTTTGTAATTTTAAAGTGATTGGGCTTAGTTTGTTGCTGTAAAGTGTAGTTGGGGGTGATTTTTGATAGCCGAAGTAATTTTGGTGGGTTTGGCATAGTTTGCTATTGTTAGTAGCATTTTTTTGTAATTTAAAAATGATTGGGTTTAGTTTGTTGTGGTAAGGGTTAGTTGGTGATGATTTATGGTAGCCGAAGTAATTTAGGTGAGTTTGGCATAGTTTGCTATAGTTACTAGGATTTTTTTGTAATTTAAAAGTGATTGGGTTTAGTTTGTTGTGGTAAGGGTTAGTTGGTGATGATTTATGGTAGCCGAAGTAATTTAAGTGAGTTTGGCATAGTTTGCCATGGTTACTAACATTTTTTTGTAATTTAAAAGTGATTGGGTTTAGTTTGTTGTGGTAAGGGTGAGTTGGTGATGATTTAGAGTAGCCGAAGTAATTTAGGTGAGTCTGGCATAGTTTGTTATGATTTGTACACCTTTTTTTGTAATTTTAAGATGATATGGTTTGGTTTGTTGTGGTAAGGGATAGTTGGAAGTGATTTACGGTAGCCGAAGTAATTTAGTTGATTCTGGTATAGTTTGTTATGATTTTTAGCATTTTTTTGTAATTTTAAAGTGATTGGGCTTAGTTTGTTGCTGTAAAGTGTAGTTGGTGATGATTTATGTTAGCCGAAGTAATTTAAGTGAGTTTGGCATAGTTTGCCATGGCTACTAGCATTTTTTTGTAATTTAAAAGTGATTGGGTTTAGTTTGTTGTGGTAAGGGTTAGTTGGTGATGATTTAGAGTAGCCGAAGTAATTTAGGTGAGTCTGGCATATTTTGTTATGATTTGTACACCTTTTTTTGTAATTTTAAGATGATATGGTTTGGTTTGTTGTGGTAAGGGATAGTTGGGGGTGACTTACGGTAGCCGAAGTAATTTAGGTGATTCTGGTATAGTTTGTTATGATTTTTAGCATTTTTTTGTAATTTTAAAGTGATTGGGCTTAGTTTGTTGCTGTAAAGTGTAGTTGGAGGTGATTTTTGATAGCCGAAGTAATTAAGGTGAGTTTGGCATAGTTTGCTGTGGTTAGTAGCATTTTTTTGTAATTTAAATGTGATTGGGTTTAGTTTGTTGTGGTAAGGGTTAGTTGGTGATGATTTATGGTAGCCGAAGTAATTTAGGTGAGTTTGGTATAGTTTTCTATGGTTACTAGCATTTTTTTTTAATTTAAAAGTGATTGGGTTTAGTTTGTTGTGGTAAGGGTTAGTTGGTGATGATTTAGAGTAGCCGAAGTAATTTAGGTGAGTCTGGCATAGTTTGTTATGATTTGTACACCTTGTTTTGTAATTTTAAGATGATATGTTTTGGTTTGTTGTGGTAAGGGATAGTTGGAAGTGATTTACGGTAGCCGAAGTAATTTAGGTGATTCTGGTATAGTTTGTTATGATTTTAGCATTTTATTGTAATTTTAAAGTGATTGGGCTTCGTTTGTTGCTGTAAAGTGTAGTTGGGGGTGATTTTTGATAGCCGAAGTAATTTAGGTGAGTTTGGCATAGTTTGCTATGGTTAGTAGCATTTTTTTGTAATTTAAAAGTGATTGGGTTTAGTTTTTTTGTGGTAAGGGTTAGTTGGTGATGATTTATGGTAGCCGAAGTAATTTAGGGGAGTTTGGCATAGTTTGCTATGGTTACTAGCATTTTTTTGTAATTTAAAAGTGATTGGGTTTAGTTTGTTGTGGTAAGGGTTATTTGGTGATGATTTAGAGTAGCCGAAGTAATTTAGGTAAGTCTGGCATATTTTGTTATGATTTGTACACCTTTTTTTGTAATTTTAAGATGATATGGTTTGGTTTGTTGTGGTAAGGGATAGTTGGGGGTGATTTACGGTAGCCGTAGTAATTTAGGTGATTCTGGTATAGTTTGTTATGATTTTTAGCATTTTTTTGTAATTTTAAAGTGATTGGGCTTAGTTTGTTGCTGTAAAGTGTAGTTGGGGGTGATTTTTGATAGCCGAAGTAATTTAGGTGAGTTTGGCATAGTTTGCTATGGTTAGTAGCATTTTTTTGTAATTTAAAAGTGATTGGGTTTAGTTTGCTGTGGTAAGGGTTAGTTGGTGATGATTTATGGTAGCCGAAGTAATTTAGGTCAGTTTGGCATAGTTTGCTTTGGTTACTAGCATTTTTTTGTAATTTAAAAGTTATTGGGTATAGTTTGTTGTGGTAAGGGTTAGTTGGTGATGATTTATGGTAGCCGAAGTAATTTAGGTGAGTTTGGCATAGTTTGCTATGGTTACTAGCATTTTTTTGTAATTTAAAAGTGATTGGGTTTAGTTTGTTGTGGTAAGGGTTAGTTGGTGATGATTTATGGTAGCCGAAGTAATTTAGGTGAGTTTGGCATAGTTTGCTATGGTTACTAGCATTTTTTTGTAATTTAAAAGTGATTGGGTTTAGTTTGTTGTGGTAAGGGTTAGTTGGTGATGATTTAGAGTAGCCGAAGTAATTTAGGTGAGTCTGGCATAGTTTGTTATGATTTGTACACCTTTTTTTGTAATTTTAAGATGATATGGTTTGGTTTGTTGTGGTAAGGGATAGTTGGGGATGATTTACGGTAGCCGAAGTAATTTAGGTGATTCTGGTAGAGTTTGTTATGATTTTTAGCATTTTTTTGTAATTTTAAAGTGATTGGGTTTAGTTTGTTTCTGTAAAGTGTAGTTGGGGGTGATTTTTGATAGCCGAAGTATTTTAGGTGAGTTTGGCATAGTTTGCTATGGTTAGTAGCATTTTTTTGTAATTTAAAATTGATTGGGTTTAGTTTGTTGTGGTAAGGGTTAGTTGGTGATGATTTATGGTAGCCGAAGTAATTTAGGTGAGTTTGGCCTAGTTTGCTATGGTTACTAGCATTTTTTTGTAATTTAAAAGTGATTGGGTTTAGTTTGTTGTGGTAAGGGTTAGTTGGTGATGATTTAGAGTAGCCGAAGTAATTTAGGTGAGTCTGGCATAGTTTGTTATGATTTGTACAACTTTTTTTGTAATTTTAAGATGATATGGTTTGGTTTGTTGTGGTAAGGGATAGTTGGGGGTGATTTACGGTAGCCGAAGTAATTTAGGTGATTCTGGTATAGTTTGTTATGATTTTTAGCATTTTTTTGTAATTTTAAAGTGATTGGGCTTAGTTTGTTGCTGTAAAGTGTAGTTGGGGGTGATTTTTGATAGCCGAAGTAATTTAGGTGAGTTTGGCATAGTTTGCTATGGTTAGTAGCATTTTTTTTAATTTAAAAGTGATTGGGTTTAGTTTGTTGTGGTAAGGGTTAGTTGGTGATGATTTATGGTGGCCGAAGTAATTTAGGTGAGTTTGGCATAGTTTGCTATGGTTACTAGCATTTTTTTTATAATTTAAAAGTGATTGGGTTTAGTTTGTTGTGGTAGGGGTTAGTTGGTGATGATTTAGAGTAGCCGAAGTAATTTAGGTGAGTCTGGCATAGTTTGTTGTAATTTGTACACCTTTTTTTGTAATTTTAAGATGATATGGTTTGGTTTGTTGTGGTAAGGGATAGTTCGGGGTGATTTACGATAGCCGACGTAATTTAGGTGATTCTGGAATAGTTTGTTATGGTTTTTAGAATTTTTTTGTAATTTTAAAGTGACTGGGCTTAGTTTGTTGCTGTAAAGTGTAGTTGGGGGTGATTTTTGATAGCCGAAGTAATTTAGGTGAGTTTGGCATAATTTGCTATGGTTAGTAGCAATTTTTTGTAATTTAAAAGTGATTTTGGGTTTAGTTTGTTGTGGTAAGGGTTAGTTGGTGATGATTTATGGTAGCCGAAGTAATTTAGGTGAGTTTGGCATAGTTTGCTATGGTTACGAGCATTTTTTTGTAATTTAAAAGTGATTGGGTTTAGTTTGTTGTGGAAAAAGTTAGTTGGTGATGATTTAGAGTAGCCGAAGTAATTTAGGTGAGTCTGGCATAGTTTGTTATGATTTGTACACCTTTTTTTGTAATTTTAAGGTGATATGACTTGGTTTGTTGTGGTAAGGGATAGTTGGGGGTGATTTACGGTAGCCGAAGTAATTTAGGTGATTCTGGTATAGTTTGTTATGATTTTTAACATTTTTTTGTAATTTTAAAGTGATTGGGCTTAGTTTGTTGCTGTAAAGTGTAGTTTGGGGTGATTTTTGATAGCTGAAGTAATTTAGGTAAGTTTGGCATAGTTTGCTATGGTTAGTAGCATTTTTTTGTAATTTAAAAGTAATTGGGTTTAGTTTGTTGTGGTAAGGGTTGGTTGGTGATGATTTAGAGTAGCCGAAGTAATTTAGGTCAGTCTGGCATAGTTTGTTATGATTTGCACACCTTTTTTTGTAATTTTAAGATGATATTGTTTGGTTTGTTGTTTTAAGGGATAGTTGGGGGTGATTTACGGTAGCCGAAGTAATTTAGGTGATTCTGGTATAGTTTGTTATGATTTTTAGCATTTTTTGTAATTTTAAAGTGATTGGGCTTAGTTTGTTGCTGTAAAGTGTAGTTGGGGGTGATTTTTGCTAGCCGAAGTAATATAGGTGTGTTTGGCATAGTTTGCTATGGTTAGTAGCATTTTTTTGTAATTTAAAAGTGATTGGGTTTAGTTTGTTGTGGTAAGGGTTAGTTGGTGATGATTTAGAGTAGCCGAAGTAATTTAGGTTAGTCTGGCATATTTTGTTATGATTTGTACACCTTTTTTTGTAATTTTAAGATGATATGGTTTGGTTTGTTGTGGTAAGGGATAGTTGGGGGTGATTTACGGTAGCCGAAGTAATTTAGGTGATTCTGGTATAGTTTGTTACGATTTTTAGCATTTTTTTGTAATTTTAAAGTGATTGGGCTTAGTTTGTTGCTGTAAAGTGTAGTTGGAGGTGATTTTTGATAGCCGAAGTAATTTAGGTGAGTTTGGCATAGTTTGCTGTGGTTAGTAGCATTTTTTTGTAATTTAAAAGTGATTGGGTTTAGTTTGTTGTGGTAAGGGTTAGTTGGTGATGATTTATGGTAGCCGAAGTAATTTAGGGGAGTTTGGCATAGTTTGCTATGGTTACTAGCATTTTTTTGTAATTTACAAGTGATTGGGTTTAGTTTGTTGTGGTAAGGGTTATTTGGTGATGATTTAGAGTAGCCGAAGTAATTTAAGTAAGTCTGGCATATTTTGTTATGATTTGTACACCTTTTTTTGTAATTTTAAGATGATATGGTTTGGTTTGTTGTGGTAAGGGATAGTTGGAAGTGATTTACGGTAGCCGAAGTAATTTAGTTGATTCTGGTATAGTTTGTTATGATTTTTAGCATTTTTTTGTAATTTTAAAGTGATTGGGCTTAGTTTGTTGCTGTAAAGTGTAGTTGGGGGTGATTTTTGATAGCCGAAGTAATTTAGGTGAGTTTGGCATAGTTTGCTATGGTTAGTAGCATTTTTTTGTAATTTAAAAGTGATTGGGTTTAGTTTGCTGTGGTAAGGGTTAGTTGGTGATGATTTATGGTAGCCGAAGTAATTTAGGTCAGTTTGGCATAGTTTGCTTTGGTTACTAGCATTTTTTTGTAATTTAAAAGTGATTGGGTTTAGTTTGTTGTGGTAAGGGTTAGTTGGTGATGATTTATGGTAGCCGAAGTAATTTAGGTGAGTTTGGCATAGTTTGCTATAGTTACTAGCATTTTTTTGTAATTTAAAAGTGATTGGGTTTAGTTTGTTGTGGTAAGGGTTAGTTGGTGATGATTTATGGTAGCCGAAGTAATTTAGGTGAGTTTGGCATAGTTTGCTATGGTTACTAGCATTTTTTTGTAATTTAAAAGTGATTGGGTATAGTTTGTTGTGGTAAGGGTTAGTTGGTGATGATTTATGGTAGCCGAAGTAATTTAGGTGAGTTTGGCATAGTTTGCTATGGTTACTAGCATTTTTTTGTAATTTAAAAGTGATTGGGTTTAGTTTGTTGTGGTAAGGGTTAGTTGGTGATGATTTATGGTAGCCGAAGTAATTTAGGTGAGTTTGGCATAGTTTGCTATGGTTACTAGCATTTTTTTGTAATTTAAAAGTGATTGGGTTTAGTTTGTTGTGGTAAGGGTTAGTTGGTGATGATTTAGAGTATCCGAAGTAATTTAGGTGAGTCTGGCATAGTTTGTTATGATTTGTACACCTTTTTTTGTAATTTTAAGATGATATGGTTTGGTTTGTTGTGGTAAGGGATAGTTGGGGATGATTTACGGTAGCCGAAGTAATTTAGGTGATTCTGGTAGAGTTTGTTATGATTTTTAGCATTTTTTTGTAATTTTAAAGTGATTGGGTTTAGTTTGTTTCTGTAAAGTGTAGTTGGGGGTGATTTTTGATAGCCGAAGTATTTTAGGTGAGTTTGGCATAGTTTGCTATGGTTAGTAGCATTTTTTTGTAATTTAAAATTGATTGGGTTTAGTTTGTTGTGGTAAGGGTTAGTTGGTGATGATTTATGGTAGCCGAAGTAATTTAGGTGAGTTTGGCCTAGTTTGCTATGGTTACTAGCATTTTTTTGTAATTTAAAAGTGATTGGGTTTAGTTTGTTGTGGTAAGGGTTAGTTGGTGATGATTTAGAGTAGCCGAAGTAATTTAGGTGAGTCTGGCATAGTTTGTTATGATTTGTACAACTTTTTTTGTAATTTTAAGATGATATGGTTTGGTTTGTTGTGGTAAGGGATAGTTGGGGGTGATTTACGGTAGCCGAAGTAATTTAGGTGATTCTGGTATAGTTTGTTATGATTTTTAGCATTTTTTTGTAATTTTAAAGTGATTGGGCTTAGTTTGTTGCTGTAAAGTGTAGTTGGGGGTGATTTTTGATAGCCGAAGTAATTTAGGTGAGTTTGGCATAGTTTGCTATGGTTAGTAGCATTTTTTTTAATTTAAAAGTGATTGGGTTTAGTTTGTTGTGGTAAGGGTTAGTTGGTGATGATTTATGGTGGCCGAAGTAATTTAGGTGAGTTTGGCATAGTTTGCTATGGTTACTAGCATTTTTTTTATAATTTAAAAGTGATTGGGTTTAGTTTGTTGTGGTAGGGGTTAGTTGGTGATGATTTAGAGTAGCCGAAGTAATTTAGGTGAGTCTGGCATAGTTTGTTGTAATTTGTACACCTTTTTTTGTAATTTTAAGATGATATGGTTTGGTTTGTTGTGGTAAGGGATAGTTCGGGGTGATTTACGATAGCCGACGTAATTTAGGTGATTCTGGAATAGTTTGTTATGGTTTTTAGCATTTTTTTGTAATTTTAAAGTGACTGGGCTTAGTTTGTTGCTGTAAAGTGTAGTTGGGGGTGATTTTTGATAGCCGAAGTAATTTAGGTGAGTTTGGCATAATTTGCTATGGTTAGTAGCAATTTTTTGTAATTTAAAAGTGATTTTGGGTTTAGTTTGTTGTGGTAAGGGTTAGTTGGTGATGATTTATGGTAGCCGAAGTAATTTAGGTGAGTTTGGCATAGTTTGCTATGGTTACTAGCATTTTTTTGTAATTTAAAAGTGATTGGGTTTAGTTTGTTGTGGAAAAAGTTAGTTGGTGATGATTTAGAGTAGCCGAAGTAATTTAGGTGAGTCTGGCATAGTTTGTTATGATTTGTACACCTTTTTTTGTAATTTTAAGATGATATGACTTGGTTTGTTGTGGTAAGGGATAGTTGGGGGTGATTTACGGTAGCCGAAGTAATTTAGGTATTTCTGGTATAGTTTGTTATGATTTTTAACATTTTTTTGTAATTTTAAAGTGATTGGGCTTAGTTTGTTGCTGTAAAGTGTAGTTTGGGGTGATTTTTGATAGCTGAAGTAATTTAGGTAAGTTTGGCATAGTTTGCTATGGTTAGCAGCATTTTTTTGTAATTTAAAAGTAATTGGGTTTAGTTTGTTGTGGTAAGGGTTGGTTGGTGATGATTTAGAGTAGCCGAAGTAATTTAGGTCAGTCTGGCATAGTTTGTTATGATTTGCACACCTTTTTTTGTAATTTTAAGATGATATTGTTTGGTTTGTTGTTTTAAGGGATAGTTGGGGGTGATTTACGGTAGCCGAAGTAATTTAGGTGATTCTGGTATAGTTTGTTATGATTTTTAGCATTTTTTTGTAATTTTAAAGTGATTGGGCTTAGTTTGTTGCTGTAAAGTGTAGTTGGGGGTGATTTTTGCTAGCCGAAGTAATATAGGTGTGTTTGGCATAGTTTGCTATGGTTAGTAGCATTTTTTTGTAATTTAAAAGTGATTGGGTTTAGTTTGTTGTGGTAAGGGTTAGTTGGTGATGATTTAGAGTAGCCGAAGTAATTTAGGTTAGTCTGGCATATTTTGTTATGATTTGTACACCTTTTTTTGTAATTTTAAGATGATATGGTTTGGTTTGTTGTGGTAAGGGATAGTTGGGGGTGATTTACGGTAGCCGAAGTAATTTAGGTGATTCTGGTATAGTTTGTTATGATTTTTAGCATTTTTTTGTAATTTTAAAGTGATTGGGCTTAGTTTGTTGCTGTAAAGTGTAGTTGGAGGTGATTTTTGATAGCCGAAGTAATTTAGGTGAGTTTGGCATAGTTTGCTGTGGTTAGTAGCATTTTTTTGTAATTTAAAAGTGATTGGGTTTAGTTTGTTGTGGTAAGGGTTAGTTGGTGATGATTTATGGTAGCCGAAGTAATTTAGGGGAGTTTGGCATAGTTTGCTATGGTTACTAGCATTTTTTTGTAATTTACAAGTGATTGGGTTTAGTTTGTTGTGGTAAGGGTTATTTGGTGATGATTTAGAGTAGCCGAAGTAATTTAGGTAAGTCTGGCATATTTTGTTATGATTTGTACACCTTTTTTTGTAATTTTAAGATGATATGGTTTGGTTTGTTGTGGTAAGGGATAGTTGGGGGTGATTTACTGTAGCCGAAGTAATTTAGGTGATTCTGGTATAGTTTGTTATGATTTTTAGCATTTTGTTGTAATTTTAAAGTGATTGGGCTTAGTTTGTTGCTGTAAAGTGTAGTTGGGGGTGATTTTTGATAGCCGAAGTAATTTAGGTGAGTTTGGCATAGTTTGCTATGGTTAGTAGCATTTTTTTGTAATTTAAAAGTGATTGGGTTTAGTTTGTTGTGGTAAGGGTTAGTTGGTGATGATTTATGGTAGCCGAAGTAATTTAGGTCAGTTTGGCATAGTTTGCTATGGTTACTAGAATTTTTTTGTAATTTAAAAGTGATTGGGTTTAGTTTGTTGTGGTAAGGGTTAGTTGGTGATGATTTAGAGTAGCCGAAGTAATTTAGGTGAGTCTGGCATAGTTTGTTATGATTTGTACACCTTTTTTTGTAATTTTAAGATGATATGGTTTGGTCTGTTGTGGTAAGGGATAGTTGGGGGTGATTTAAGTTAGCCGAAGTAATTTAGGTGATTCTGGTATAGTTTGTTATAATTTTTAGCATTTTTTTGTAATTTTAAAGTGATTGGGTTTAGTTTGTTGTGGTAAGGGTTAGTTGGTGATGATTTATGGTAGCCGAAGTAAGTCAGGTGAGTTTGGCATAGTCTGCTATAGTTACTAGCATTTTTTTGTAATTTAAGAGTGATTGGGTTTAGTTTGTTGTGGTAAGGGTTAGTTGGTGATGATTTATGGTAGCCGAAGTAAGTCAGGTGAGTTTGGCATAGTCTGCTATAGTTACTAGCATTTTTTTGTAATTTAAGAGTGATTGGGTTTAGTTTGCTGTGGTAAAGGTTAGTTGGTGATGATTTAGAGTAGCCGAAGTAATTTAGGTGAGTCTGGCATAGTTTGTTATGATTTTTACACCTTTTTTTGTAAATTTAAGATGATATGGTTTGGTTTGTTATGGTAAGGGATAGTTGGGAGTGATTTACGGTAGCCGAAGTAATTTAGGTGATTCTGGTATAGTTTGTTATGGTTTTTAGCATTTTTTTGTAATTCTAAAGTGATTGGGTTTAGTTTGTTTCTGTAAAGTGTAGTTGGGTGTGATTTTTGATAGCCGAAGTATTTTAGGTGAGTTTGGCATAGTTTGCTATAGTTACTAGCATTTTTTTGTAATTTAAAAGTGATTGGGTTTAGTTTGTTGTGGTAAGGGTTAGTTGGTGATGATTTATGGTAGCCGAAGTAATTTAGGTGAGTTTGGCATAGTTTGCTATAGTTACTAGCATTTTTTTGTAATTTAAAAGTGATTGGGTTTAGTTTGTTGTGGTAAGGGTTAGTTGGTGATGATTTATGGTAGCCGAAGTAATTTAGGTGAGTTTGGCATAGTTTGCTATGGTTACTAGCATTTTTTTGTAATTTAAAAGTGATTGGGTATAGTTTGTTGTGGTAAGGGTTAGTTGGTGATGATTTATGGTAGCCGAAGTAATTTAGGTGAGTTTGGCATAGTTTGCTATGGTTACTAGCATTTTTTTGTAATTTAAAAGTGATTGGGTTTAGTTTGTTGTGGTAAGGGTTAGTTGGTGATGATTTATGGTAGCCGAAGTAATTTAGGTGAGTTTGGCATAGTTTGCTATGGTTACTAGCATTTTTTTGTAATTTAAAAGTGATTGGGTTTAGTTTGTTGTGGTAAGGGTTAGTTGGTGATGATTTAGAGTAGCCGAAGTAATTTAGGTGAGTCTGGCATAGTTTGTTATGATTTGTACACCTTTTTTTGTAATTTTAAGATGATATGGTTTGGTTTGTTGTGGTAAGGGATAGTTGGGGATGATTTACGGTAGCCGAAGTAATTTAGGTGATTCTGGTAGAGTTTGTTATGATTTTTAGCATTTTTTTGTAATTTTAAAGTGATTGGGTTTAGTTTGTTTCTGTAAAGTGTAGTTGGGGGTGATTTTTGATAGCCGAAGTATTTTAGGTGAGTTTGGCATAGTTTGCTATGGTTAGTAGCATTTTTTTGTAATTTAAAATTGATTGGGTTTAGTTTGTTGTGGTAAGGGTTAGTTGGTGATGATTTATGGTAGCCGAAGTAATTTAGGTGAGTTTGGCCTAGTTTGCTATGGTTACTAGCATTTTTTTGTAATTTAAAAGTGATTGGGTTTAGTTTGTTGTGGTAAGGGTTAGTTGGTGATGATTTAGAGTAGCCGAAGTAATTTAGGTGAGTCTGGCATAGTTTGTTATGATTTGTACAACTTTTTTTGTAATTTTAAGATGATATGGTTTGGTTTGTTGTGGTAAGGGATAGTTGGGGGTGATTTACGGTAGCCGAAGTAATTTAGGTGATTCTGGTATAGTTTGTTATGATTTTTAGCATTTTTTTGTAATTTTAAAGTGATTGGGCTTAGTTTGTTGCTGTAAAGTGTAGTTGGGGGTGATTTTTGATAGCCGAAGTAATTTAGGTGAGTTTGGCATAGTTTGCTATGGTTAGTAGCATTTTTTTTAATTTAAAAGTGATTGGGTTTAGTTTGTTGTGGTAAGGGTTAGTTGGTGATGATTTATGGTGGCCGAAGTAATTTAGGTGAGTTTGGCATAGTTTGCTATGGTTACTAGCATTTTTTTTATAATTTAAAAGTGATTGGGTTTAGTTTGTTGTGGTAGGGGTTAGTTGGTGATGATTTAGAGTAGCCGAAGTAATTTAGGTGAGTCTGGCATAGTTTGTTGTAATTTGTACACCTTTTTTTGTAATTTTAAGATGATATGGTTTGGTTTGTTGTGGTAAGGGATAGTTCGGGGTGATTTACGATAGCCGACGTAATTTAGGTGATTCTGGAATAGTTTGTTATGGTTTTTAGCATTTTTTTGTAATTTTAAAGTGACTGGGCTTAGTTTGTTGCTGTAAAGTGTAGTTGGGGGTGATTTTTGATAGCCGAAGTAATTTAGGTGAGTTTGGCATAATTTGCTATGGTTAGTAGCAATTTTTTGTAATTTAAAAGTGATTTTGGGTTTAGTTTGTTGTGGTAAGGGTTAGTTGGTGATGATTTATGGTAGCCGAAGTAATTTAGGTGAGTTTGGCATAGTTTGCTATGGTTACTAGCATTTTTTTGTAATTTAAAAGTGATTGGGTTTAGTTTGTTGTGGAAAAAGTTAGTTGGTGATGATTTAGAGTAGCCGAAGTAATTTAGGTGAGTCTGGCATAGTTTGTTATGATTTGTACACCTTTTTTTGTAATTTTAAGATGATATGACTTGGTTTGTTGTGGTAAGGGATAGTTGGGGGTGATTTACGGTAGCCGAAGTAATTTAGGTATTTCTGGTATAGTTTGTTATGATTTTTAACATTTTTTTGTAATTTTAAAGTGATTGGGCTTAGTTTGTTGCTGTAAAGTGTAGTTTGGGGTGATTTTTGATAGCTGAAGTAATTTAGGTAAGTTTGGCATAGTTTGCTATGGTTAGCAGCATTTTTTTGTAATTTAAAAGTAATTGGGTTTAGTTTGTTGTGGTAAGGGTTGGTTGGTGATGATTTAGAGTAGCCGAAGTAATTTAGGTCAGTCTGGCATAGTTTGTTATGATTTGCACACCTTTTTTTGTAATTTTAAGATGATATTGTTTGGTTTGTTGTTTTAAGGGATAGTTGGGGGTGATTTACGGTAGCCGAAGTAATTTAGGTGATTCTGGTATAGTTTGTTATGATTTTTAGCATTTTTTTGTAATTTTAAAGTGATTGGGCTTAGTTTGTTGCTGTAAAGTGTAGTTGGGGGTGATTTTTGCTAGCCGAAGTAATATAGGTGTGTTTGGCATAGTTTGCTATGGTTAGTAGCATTTTTTTGTAATTTAAAAGTGATTGGGTTTAGTTTGTTGTGGTAAGGGTTAGTTGGTGATGATTTAGAGTAGCCGAAGTAATTTAGGTTAGTCTGGCATATTTTGTTATGATTTGTACACCTTTTTTTGTAATTTTAAGATGATATGGTTTGGTTTGTTGTGGTAAGGGATAGTTGGGGGTGATTTACGGTAGCCGAAGTAATTTAGGTGATTCTGGTATAGTTTGTTATGATTTTTAGCATTTTTTTGTAATTTTAAAGTGATTGGGCTTAGTTTGTTGCTGTAAAGTGTAGTTGGAGGTGATTTTTGATAGCCGAAGTAATTTAGGTGAGTTTGGCATAGTTTGCTGTGGTTAGTAGCATTTTTTTGTAATTTAAAAGTGATTGGGTTTAGTTTGTTGTGGTAAGGGTTAGTTGGTGATGATTTATGGTAGCCGAAGTAATTTAGGGGAGTTTGGCATAGTTTGCTATGGTTACTAGCATTTTTTTGTAATTTACAAGTGATTGGGTTTAGTTTGTTGTGGTAAGGGTTATTTGGTGATGATTTAGAGTAGCCGAAGTAATTTAGGTAAGTCTGGCATATTTTGTTATGATTTGTACACCTTTTTTTGTAATTTTAAGATGATATGGTTTGGTTTGTTGTGGTAAGGGATAGTTGGGGGTGATTTACGGTAGCCGAAGTAATTTAGGTGATTCTGGTATAGTTTGTTATGATTTTTAGCATTTTGTTGTAATTTTAAAGTGATTGGGCTTAGTTTGTTGCTGTAAAGTGTAGTTGGGGGTGATTTTTGATAGCCGAAGTAATTTAGGTGAGTTTGGCATAGTTTGCTATGGTTAGTAGCATTTTTTTGTAATTTAAAAGTGATTGGGTTTAGTTTGTTGTGGTAAGGGTTAGTTGGTGATGATTTATGGTAGCCGAAGTAATTTAGGTCAGTTTGGCATAGTTTGCTATGGTTACTAGAATTTTTTTGTAATTTAAAAGTGATTGGGTTTAGTTTGTTGTGGTAAGGGTTAGTTGGTGATGATTTAGAGTAGCCGAAGTAATTTAGGTGAGTCTGGCATAGTTTGTTATGATTTGTACACCTTTTTTTGTAATTTTAAGATGATATGGTTTGGTCTGTTGTGGTAAGGGATAGTTGGGGGTGATTTAAGTTAGCCGAAGTAATTTAGGTGATTCTGGTATAGTTTGTTATAATTTTTAGCATTTTTTTGTAATTTTAAAGTGATTGGGTTTAGTTTGTTGTGGTAAGGGTTAGTTGGTGATGATTTATGGTAGCCGAAGTAAGTCAGGTGAGTTTGGCATAGTCTGCTATAGTTACTAGCATTTTTTTGTAATTTAAGAGTGATTGGGTTTAGTTTGTTGTGGTAAGGGTTAGTTGGTGATGATTTATGGTAGCCGAAGTAAGTCAGGTGAGTTTGGCATAGTCTGCTATAGTTACTAGCATTTTTTTGTAATTTAAGAGTGATTGGGTTTAGTTTGCTGTGGTAAAGGTTAGTTGGTGATGATTTAGAGTAGCCGAAGTAATTTAGGTGAGTCTGGCATAGTTTGTTATGATTTTTACACCTTTTTTTGTAAATTTAAGATGATATGGTTTGGTTTGTTATGGTAAGGGATAGTTGGGAGTGATTTACGGTAGCCGAAGTAATTTAGGTGATTCTGGTATAGTTTGTTATGGTTTTTAGCATTTTTTTGTAATTCTAAAGTGATTGGGTTTAGTTTGTTTCTGTAAAGTGTAGTTGGGTGTGATTTTTGATAGCCGAAGTATTTTAGGTGAGTTTGGCATAGTTTGCTATGGTTAGTAGCATTTTTTTGTAATTTAAAAGTGATTGGGTTTAGTTTGTTGTGGAAAAAGTTAGTTGGTGATGATTTAGAGTAGCCGAAGTAATTTAGGTGAGTCTGGCATAGTTTGTTATGATTTGTACACCTTTTTTTGTAATTTTAAGATGATATGGTTTGGTTTGTTGTGGTAAGGGATAGTTGGGGATGATTTACGGTAGCCGAAGTAATTTAGGTGATTCTGGTAGAGTTTGTTATGATTTTTAGCATTTTTTTGTAATTTTAAAGTGATTGGGTTTAGTTTGTTTCTGTAAAGTGTAGTTGGGGGTGATTTTTGATAGCCGAAGTATTTTAGGTGAGTTTGGCATAGTTTGCTATGGTTAGTAGCATTTTTTTGTAATTTAAAAGTGATTGGGTTTAGTTTGTTGTGGTAAGGGTTAGTTGGTGATGATTTATGGTAGCCGAAGTAATTTAGGTGAGTTTGGCATAGTTTGCTATGGTTACTAGCATTTTTTTATAATTTAAAAGTGATTGGGTTTAGTTTGTTGTGGTAAGGGTTAGTTGGTGATGATTTAGAGTAGCCGAAGTAATTTAAGTGAGTCTGGCATAGTTTGTTGTAATTAGTACACCTTTTTTTGTAATTTTAAGATGATATGGTTTGGTTTGTTGTGGTAAGGGATAGTTGGGGGTGATTTACGATAGCCGAAGTAATTTAGGTGATTCTGGAATAGTTTGTTATGGTTTTTAGCATTTTTTTGTAATTTTAAAGTGATTGGGCTTAGTTTGTTGCTGTAAAGTGTAGTTGGGAGTGATTTTTGATAGCCGAAGTAATTTAGGTGAGTTTGGCATATTTTGCTATGGTTACTAGCATTTTTTTGTAATTTAAAAGTGATTGGGTTTAGTTTGTTGTGGTAAGGGTTAGTTGGTGATGATTTAGAGTAGCCGAAGTAATTTAGGTGAGTCTGGCATAGTTTGTTATGATTTGTACACCTTTTTTTGTAATTTTAAGATGATATGGTTTGGTTTGTTGTGGTAAGGGATAGTTGGGGGTGATTTACGGTAGCCGAAGTAGTTTAGGTGATTCTAGTATAGTTTGTTATAATTTTTAGCATTTTTTTTGTAATTTTAAAGTGAATGGGCTTAGTTTGTTGCTGTAAAGTGTAGTTGGGGGTGATTTTTGATAGCCTAAGTAATTTAGGTGAGTTTGGCATAGTTTGCTATGGTTAGTAGCATTTTTTTGTAATTTAAAAGTGATTGGGTTTAGTTTGTTGTGGTAAGGGTTAGTTGGTGTTGATTTAGAGTAGCCGATGTAATTTAGGTGAGTCTGGCATAGTTTGTTATGATTTGTACACCTTTTTGTGTAATTTTAAGATGATATGGTTCGGTTTGTTGTGGTAAGAGATAGTTGGGGGTGATTTACAGTAGCCGAAGTAATTTAGGTGATTCTGGTATAGTTTGTTATGATTTTAAGCATTTTTTACTAATTTTAAAGTGATTGGGCTTAGTTTGTTACTGTAAAGTGTAGTTGGGGGTGATTTTTGAAAGCCGAAGTAATTTAGATGAGTTTGGCATAGTTTGCTGTGGTTAGTAGCATTTTTTTGTAATTTAAAAGTGATTGGGTTTAGTTTGTTGTGGTAAGGGTTAGTTGGTGATGATTTAGAGTAGTCGAAGTAATTTAGATGAGTCTGGCATAGTTTGTTATGATTTGTACACCTTTTTATGTAATTTTAAGATGATATGGTTTGGTTTGTTGTGGTAAGGGATAGTTGGGGGTGATTTACGGTAGCCGAAGTAATTTAGGTGATTCTGGTATAGTTTGTTATGATTTTTAGCATTTCTTTGTAATTTTAAAGTGATTGGGCTTAGTTTGTTGCTGTAAAGTGTAGTTAGGGGTGATTTTTGATAGCCGAAGTAATTTAGGTGAATTTGGCATAGTTTGCTATGGTTAGTAGCATTTTTTTGTAATTTAAAATTGATTGGGTTTAGTTTGTTGTAATAAGGGTTACTTGGTGATGATTTAGAGTAGCCGAAGTAATTTAGGTGAGTCTGGCATAGTTTGTTATGATTTGTACACCTTTTTTTGTAATTTAAAGATGATATGGTTTGGTTTGTTGTGGTAAGGGATAGTTGGGGGTGATTTACGGTAGCCGAAGTAATTTAGATGATTCTGGTATAGTTTGTTATGCTTTTTAGCATTTTTGTGTAATTTTAAAGTGATTGGGCTTAGTTTGTTGCTGTAAAGTGTAGTTGGGGGTGATTTTTGATAGCCGAAGTAATTTAGATGAGTTTGGCATAGTTTGCTATGGTTAGTAGCATTTTTTTGTAATTTAAAAGTGATTCGGTTTAGTTTGTTGTGGTAAGTGTTAGTTGGTGATGATTTAGAGTAGCCGAAGTAATTTAGGTGAGTCTGGCATAGTTTGTTATGATTTGTACACCTTTTTTTGTAATTTTAAGATGATATGGTTTGGTTTGTTGTGGTAAGGGATAGTTGAGGGTGATTTAAGGTAGCCGAAGTAATTTAGGTGATTCTGGTATAGTTTGTTATGATTTTTAGCATTTTATTGTAATTTTAAAGTGATTGGGCTTAGCTTGTTGCTGTAAAGTGTAGTTTGGGGTGATTTTTGATAGCCGAAGTAATTTAGATGAGTTTGGCATAGTTTGCTGTGGTTAGTAGCATTTTTTTGTAATTTAAAAGTGATTGGGATTAGTTTGTTGTGGTAATGGTTAGTTGGTGATGATTTAGAGTAGTCGAAGTAATTTAGGTGAGTCTGGCATAGTTTGTTATGATTTGTACACCTTTTTATGTAATTTTAAGATGATATGGTTTGGTTTGTTGTGGTAAGGGATAGTTGGGGGTGATTTACGGTAGCCGAAGTAATTTAGGTGATTCTGGTATAGTTTGTTATGATTTTTAGCATTTTTTTGTAATTTTAAAGTGATTGGGCTTAGTTTGTTACTGTAAAGTGTAGTTGGGGGTGATTTTTGAAAGCCGAAGTAATTTAGATGAGTTTGGCATAGTTTGCTGTGGTTAGTAGCATTTTTTTGTAATTTAAAAGTGATTGGGTTTAGTTTGTTGTGGTAATGGTTAGTTGGTGATGATTTAGAGTAGTCGAAGTAATTTAGGTGAGTCTGGCATAGTTTGTTATGATTTGTACACCTTTTTATGTAATTTTAAGATGATATGGTTTGGTTTGTTGTGGTAAGGGATAGTTGGGGGTGATTTACGGTAGCCGAAGTAATTTAGGTGATTTTGGTATAGTTTGTTATGATTTTTAGCATTTTTTTGTAATTTTAAAGTGATTGGGCTTAGTTTGTTACTGTAAAGTGTAGTTGGGGGTGATTTTTGAAAACCGAAGTAATTTAGATGAGTTTGGCATAGTTTGCTGTGGTTAGTAGCATTTTTTTGTAATTTAAAAGTGATTGGGTTTAGTTTGTTGTGGTAATGGTTAGTTGGTGATGATTTAGAGTAGTCGAAGTAATTTAGGTGAGTCTGGCATAGTTTGTTATGATTTGTACACCTTTTTATGTAATTTTAAGATGATATGGTTTGGTTTGTTGTGGTAAGGGATAGTTGGGGGTGATTTACGGTAGCCGAAGTAATTTAGGTGATTCTGGTATAGTTTGTTATGATTTTTAGCATTTTTTTGTAATTTTAAATTGATTGGGCTTAGTTTGTTTATGTAAAGTGTAGTTGGGGGTGATTTTTGATAGCCGAAGTAATTTAGGTGAGTTTGGCATAGTTTGCTATGGTTAGTAGCATTTTTTTGTAATTTAAAAGTGATTGGGTTTAGTTTGTTGTGGTAAGGGTTAGTTGGTGATGATTTAGAGTAGCCGAATTAATTTAGGTGAGTCTGGCATAGTTTGTTATGATTTGTACACCTTTTTTTGTAATTTTAAGATGATATGGTTCGGTTTGTTGTGGTAAGGGATAGTTGGGGGTGATTTACAGTAGCCGAAGTAATTTAGGTGATTCTGGTATAATTTGTTATGATTTTTGGCATTTTTTAGTAATTTTAAAATGATTGGGCTTAGTTTGTTACTGTAAAGTGTAGTTGGGGGTGATTTTTGAAAGCCGAAGTAATTTAGATGAGTTTGCAATAGTTTGCTGTGGTTAGTAGCATTTTTTTGTAATTTAAAGCTGATTTGGTTTAGTTTGTTGTGGTAAGGGTTATTTGGTGATGATTTAGAGTAGCCGAAGTAATTTAGGGGAGTCTGGCATAGTTTGTTATGATTTGTACACCTTTTTTTGTAATTTTAAGATGATATGGTTTGGTTTGTTGTGGTAAGGGATAGTTGGGGGGATTTACGGTAGCCGAAGTAATTTAGGTGATTCTGGTATAGTTTGTTATGATTTTTAGCATTTTGTTGTAATTTTAAAGTGATTGGGCTTAATTTGTTGCTGTAAAGTGTAGTTGGGGGTGATTTTTGATAGCCGAAGTAATTTAGGTGAATTTGGCATAGTTTGCTATGGTTAGTAGCATTTTTTTGTAATTTAAAAGTGATTGGGTTTAGTTTGTTGTGGTAAGGGATAGTTGGGGGTGATTTACAGTAGCCGAAGTAATTTAGGTGATTCTGGTATAGTTTGTTATGATTTTCAGCATTTTTTAGTAATTTTAAAGTGATTGGGCTTAGTTTGTTACTGTAAAGTGTAGTTAGGGGTGATTTTTGAAAGCCGAAGTAATTTAGATAAGTTTGGCATAGTTTGCTGTGGTTAGTAGCATTTTTTTGTAATTTAAAAGTGATTGGGTTTAGTTTGTTGTGGTAAGGGTTAGTTGGTGATGATTTAGAGTAGTCGAAGTAATTTAGGTGAGTCTGGCATAGTTTGTTATGATTTGTACACCTTTTTATGTAATTTTAAGATGATATGGTTTGGTTTGTTGTGGTACGGGATAGTTGGGGGTGATTTACGGTAGCCGAAGTAATTTAGGTGATTCTGGTATAGTTTGTTATGATTTTTAGCATTTTTTTGTAATTTTAAATTGATTGGACTTAGTTTGTTTATGTAAAGTGTAGTTGGGGGTGATTTTTGATAGCCGAAGTAATTTAGGTGAGTTTGGCATAGTTTGCTATAGTTAGTAGCATTTTTTTTGTAATTTAAAAGTGATTGGGTTTAGTTTGTTGTGGTAAGGGTTAGTTGGTGATGATTTAGAGTAGTCGAAGTAATTTAGGTGAGTCTGGCATAGTTTGTTATGATTTGTACACCTTTTTTTGTAATTTTAAGATGATATGGTTTGGTTTGTTGTGGTAAGGGATAGTTGGGGGTGATTTACGGTAGCCGAAGTAATTTAGGTGATTCTGGTATAGTTTGTTATGATTTTTAGCATTTTTTTGTAATTATAAAGTGATTGAGCTTAGTTTGTTGCTGTAAAGTGTAGTTAGGAGTGATTTTTAATAGCCGAAGTAATTTAGGTGAGTTTGGCATAGTTTGCTATGGTTAGTAGCATTTTTTTGTAATTTAAAAGTGATTGGGTTTAGTTTGTTGTAATAAGGGTTACTTGGTGATGATTTAGAGTAGCCGAAGTAATTTAGGTGAGTCTGGCATAGTTTGTTATGATTTGTACACCTTTTTTTGTAATTTAAAGATGATATGGTTTGGTTTGTTGTGGTAAGGGATAGTTGGGGGTGATTTACGGTAGCCGAAGTAATTTAGGTGATTCTGGTATAGTTTGTTATAATTTTTAGCATTTTTTGTAATTTTAATGTGATTGGGCTTAGTTTGTTGCTGTAAAGTGTAGTTAGGGGTGATTTTTGATAGCCGAAGTAATTTAGGTGAGTTTGGCATATTTTGCTATGGTTAGTAGCATTTTTTTGTAATTTAAAAGTGATTGGGTTTAGTTTGTTGTGGTAATGGTTAGTTGGTGATGATTTAGAGTAGTCGAAGTAATTTAGGTGAGTCTGGCATAGTTTGTTATGATTTGTACACCTTTTTATGTAATTTTAAGATGATATGGTTTGGTTTGTTGTGGTACGGGATAGTTGGGGGTGATTTACGGTAGCCGAAGTAATTTAGGTGATTTTGGTATAGTTTGTTATGATTTTTAGCATTTTTTTGTAATTTTAAAGTGATTGGGCTTAGTTTGTTACTGTAAAGTGTAGTTGGGGGTGATTTTTGAAAACCGAAGTAATTTAGATGAGTTTGGCATAGTTTGCTGTGGTTAGTAGCATTTTTTTGTAATTTAAAAGTGATTGGGTTTAGTTTGTTGTGGTAATGGTTAGTTGGTGATGATTTAGAGTAGTCGAAGTAATTTAGGTGAGTCTGGCATAGTTTGTTATGATTTGTACACCTTTTTATGTAATTTTAAGATGATATGGTTTGGTTTGTTGTGGTAAGGGATAGTTGGGGGTGATTTACGGTAGCCGAAGTAATTTAGGTGATTCTGGTATAGTTTGTTATGATTTTTAGCATTTTTTTGTAATTTTAAATTGATTGGGCTTAGTTTGTTTATGTAAAGTGTAGTTGGGGGTGATTTTTGATAGCCGAAGTAATTTAGGTGAGTTTGGCATAGTTTGCTATGGTTAGTAGCATTTTTTTGTAATTTAAAAGTGATTGGGTTTAGTTTGTTGTGGTAAGGGTTAGTTGGTGATGATTTAGAGTAGCCGAATTAATTTAGGTGAGTCTGGCATAGTTTGTTATGATTTGTACACCTTTTTTTGTAATTTTAAGATGATATGGTTCGGTTTGTTGTGGTAAGGGATAGTTGGGGGTGATTTACAGTAGCCGAAGTAATTTAGGTGATTCTGGTATAATTTGTTATGATTTTTGGCATTTTTTAGTAATTTTAAAATGATTGGGCTTAGTTTGTTACTGTAAAGTGTAGTTGGGGGTGATTTTTGAAAGCCGAAGTAATTTAGATGAGTTTGCAATAGTTTGCTGTGGTTAGTAGCATTTTTTTGTAATTTAAAGCTGATTTGGTTTAGTTTGTTGTGGTAAGGGTTATTTGGTGATGATTTAGAGAAGCCGAAGTAATTTAGGGGAGTCTGGCATAGTTTGTTATGATTTGTACACCTTTTTTTGTAATTTTAAGATGATATGGTTTGGTTTGTTGTGGTAAGGGATAGTTGGGGGGATTTACGGTAGCCGAAGTAATTTAGGTGATTCTGGTATAGTTTGTTATGATTTTTAGCATTTTGTTGTAATTTTAAAGTGATTGGGCTTAATTTGTTGCTGTAAAGTGTAGTTGGGGGTGATTTTTGATAGCCGAAGTAATTTAGGTGAATTTGGCATAGTTTGCTATGGTTAGTAGCATTTTTTTGTAATTTAAAAGTGATTGGGTTTAGTTTGTTGTGGTAAGAGATAGTTGGGGGTGATTTACAGTAGCCGAAGTAATTTAGGTGATTCTGGTATAGTTTGTTATGATTTTCAGCATTTTTTAGTAATTTTAAAGTGATTGGGCTTAGTTTGTTACTGTAAAGTGTAGTTAGGGGTGATTTTTGAAAGCCGAAGTAATTTAGATAAGTTTGGCATAGTTTGCTGTGGGTAGCATTTTTTTGTAATTTAAAAGTGATTGGGTTTAGTTTGTTGTGGTAAGGGTTAGTTGGTGATGATTTAGAGTAGTCGAAGTAATTTAGGTGAGTCTGGCTTAGTTTGTTATGATTTGTACACCTTTTTATGTAATTTTAAGATGATATGGTTTGGTTTGTTGTGGTACGGGATAGTTGGGGGTGATTTACGGTAGCCGAAGTAATTTAGGTGATTCTGGTATAGTTTGTTATGATTTTTAGCATTTTTTTGTAATTTTAAATTGATTGGACTTAGTTTGTTTATGTAAAGTGTAGTTGGGGGTGATTTTTGATAGCCGAAGTAATTTAGGTGAGTTTGGCATAGTTTGCTATAGTTAGTAGCATTTTTTTTGTAATTTAAAAGTGATTGGGTTTAGTTTGTTGTGGTAAGGGTTAGTTGGTGATGATTTAGAGTAGTCGAAGTAATTTAGGTGAGTCTGGCATAGTTTGTTATGATTTGTACACCTTTTTTTGTAATTTTAAGATGATATGGTTTGGTTTGTTGTGGTAAGGGATAGTTGGGGGTGATTTACGGTAGCCGAAGTAATTTAGGTGATTCTGGTATAGTTTGTTATAATTTTTAGCATTTTTTGTAATTTTAATGTGATTGGGCTTAGTTTGTTGCTGTAAAGTGTAGTTAGGGGTGATTTTTGATAGCCGAAGTAATTTAGGTGAGTTTGGCATATTTTGCTATGGTTAGTAGCATTTTTTTGTAATTTAAAAGTGATTGGGTTTAGTTTGTTGTGGTAAGGGTTAGTTGGTGATGATTTATGGTAGCCGAAGTAACTTAGGTGAGTTTGGCATAGTTTGCTATGGTTAGTAGCATTTTTTTGTAATTTAAAAGTAATTGGGTTTATTTTGTTGTGGTAAGGGTTAGTTGGTGATGATTTAGAGTAGCCGAAGTAGTTTAGGTGAGTCTGGCATAGTTTGTTATGATTTGTACACCTTTTTTTGTAATTTTAAGATGATATAATTTGGTTTGTTGTGGTAAGGGATAGTTGGGGGTGATTTACGGTAGCCGAAGTAATTTAGGTGATTCTGGTATAGTTTGTTATGATTTTTAGCATTTTTTTGTAATTCTATTGTGATTGGGCTTAGTTTGTTGCTGTAAAGTGTAGTTAGGGGTGATTTTTGATAGCCGAAGTAATTTAGGTGAGTTTGGCATATTTTGCTATGGTTAGTAGCATTTTTTTGTAATTTAAAAGTGATTGGGTTTAGTTTGTTGTGGTAAGGGTTAGTTGGTGATGATTTAGAGTAGCCGAAGTAATTTAGGTGAGTCTGGCATAGTTTGTTATGATTTGTACACCTTTTTTTGTAATTTTAAGATGATATGGTTTGGTTTGTTGTGGTAAGGGATAGTTGGGAGTGATTTACGGTAGCCGAAGTAGTTTAGGTGATTCTAGTATAGTTTGTTATAATTTTTAGCATTTTTTTTGTAATTTTAAAGTGATTGGGCTTAGTTTGTTGCTGTAAAGTGTAGTTGGGGGTGATTTTTGATAGCCTAAGTAATTTAGCTGAGTTTGGCATAGTTTGCTATGGTTAGTAGCATTTTTTTGTAATTTAAAAGTGATTGGGTTTAGTTTGTTGTGGTAAGGGTTAGTTGGTGATGATTTAGAGTAGCCGAAGTAATTTAGGTGAGTCTGGCATAGTTTGTTATGATTTGTACACCTTTTTGTGTAATTTTAATATGATATGGTTCGGTTTGTTGTGGTAAGAGATAGTTGGGGGTGATTTACAGTAGCCGAAGTAATTTAGGTGATTCTGGTATAGTTTGTTATGATTTTAAGCATTTTTTACTAATTTTAAAGTGATTGGGCTTAGTTTGTTACTGTAAAGTGTAGTTGGGGGTGATTTTTGAAAGCCGAAGTAATTTAGATGAGTTTGGCATAGTTTGCTGTGGTTAGTAGCATTTTTTTGTAATTTAAAAGTGATTGGGTTTAGTTTGATGTGGTAAGGGTTAGTTGGTGATGATTTAGAGTAGCCGAAGTAATTTAGGTGAGTCTGGCATAGTTTGTTCTGATTTGTACACCTTTTTTTGTAATTTTAAGATGATATGGTTTGGTTTGTTGTGGTAAGGGATAGTTGAGGGTGATTTAAGGTAGCCGAAGTAATTTAGGTGATTCTGGTAGAGTTTGTTATGATTTTTAGCATTTTATTGTAATTTTAAAGTGATTGGGCTTAGTTTGTTGCTGTAAAGTGTAGTTTGGGGTGATTTTTGATAGCCGAAGTAATTTAGGTGAATTTGGCATAGTTTGCTATGGTTAGTAGCATTTTTTTGTAATTTAAAATTGATTGGGTTTAGTTTGTTGTAATAAAGGTTACTTGGTGATGATTTAGAGTAGCCGAAGTAATTTAGGTGAGTCTGGCATAGTTTGTTATGATTTGTACACCTTTTTTTGTAATTTAAAGATGATATGGTTTGGTTTGTTGTGGTAAGGGATAGTTGGGGGTGACTTACGGTAGCCGAAGTAATTTAGATGATTCTGGTATAGTTTGTTATGCTTTTTAGCATTTTTGTGTAATTTTAAAGTGATTGGGCTTAGTTGGTTGCTGTAAAGTGTAGTTGGGGGTGATTTTTGATAGCCGAAGTAATTTAGATGAGTTTGGCATAGTTTGCTATGGTTAGTAGCATTTTTTTGTAATTTAAAAGTGATTGGGTTTAGTTTGTTGTGGTAAGTGTTAGTTGGTGATGATTTAGAGTAGCCGAAGTAATTTAGGTGAGTCTGGCATAGTTTGTTATGATTTGTACACCTTTTTTTGTAATTTTAAGATGATATAATTTGGTTTGTTGTGGTAAGGGATAGTTGGGGGTGATTTACGGTAGCCGAAGTAATTTAGGTGATTCTGGTATAGTTTGTTATGATTTTTAGCATTTTTTTGTAATTCTAATGTGATTGGGCTTAGTTTGTTGCTGTAAAGTGTAGTTAGGGGTGATTTTTGATAGTCGAAGTAATTTAGGTGAGTTTGGCATATTTTGCTATGGTTAGTAGCATTTTTTTGTAATTTAAAAGTGATTGGGTTTAGTTTGTTGTGGTAAGGGTTAGTTGGTGATGATTTAGAGTAGCCGAAGTAATTTAGGTGAGTCTGGCAAATTTTGTTATGATTTGTACACCTTTTTTTGTAATTTAAAGATGATATGGTTTGGTTTGTTGTGGTAAGGGATAGTTGGGGGTGATTTACGGTAGCCGAAGTAATTTAGATGATTCTGGTATAGTTTGTTATGCTTTTTAGCATTTTTGTGTAATTTTAAAGTGATTGGGCTTAGTTTGTTGCTGTAAAGTGTAGTTGGGGGTGATTTTTGATAGCCGAAGTAATTTAGATGAGTTTGGCATAGTTTGCTATGGTTAGTAGCATTTTTTTGTAATTTAAAAGTGATTGGGTTTAGTTTGTTGTGGTAAGTGTTAGTTGGTGATGATTTAGAGTAGCCGAAGTAATTTAGGTGAGTCTGGCATAGTTTGTTATGATTTGTACATCTTTTTTGTAATTTTAAGATGATATGGTTTGGTTTGTTGTGGTAAGGGATAGTTGAGGGTGATTTAAGGTAGCCGAAGTAATTTAGGTGATTCTGGTAGAGTTTGTTATGATTTTTAGCATTTTATTGTAATTTTAAAGTGATTGGGCTTAGTTTGTTGCTGTAAAGTGTAGTTTGGGGTGATTTTTGATAGCCGAAGTAATTTAGGTGAGTTTGGCATAGTTTGCTATGGTTAGTAGCATTTTTTTGTAATTTAAAAGTGATTGGGTTTAGTTTGTTGTGGTAAGAGTTAGTTGGTGATGATTTTGAGTAGCCGAGGTAATTTAGGTGAGTTTGACATAGTTTGTTATGATTTGTACACCTTTGTTTGGAATTTTAAGGTGATATGGTTTGGTTTGTTGTGGTAAGGGATAGTTGGGGGTGATTTACGGTAGCCAAAGTAATTTAGGTGATTCTGGTATAGTTTGTTATGATTTTTAGCATTTTTTTGTAATTTTAAAGTGATTGGGCTTAGTTTGTTGCTGTAAAGTGTAGTTAGGGGTGATTTTTGATAGCCGAAGTAATTAAGGTGAGTTTGGCATAGTTTGCTATGGTTAGTAGTATTTTTTTGTAATTTAAAAGTGATTGGGTTTAGTTTGTTGTGGTAAGGGTTAGTTGGTGATGATTTAGAGTAGCCGAAGTAATTTAGGTGAGTCTGGCATTGTTTGTTATGATTTGTACACCTTTTTTTGTAATTTTAAGATGATATGGTTTGGTTTGTTGTAGCAAGGGATAGTTGGGGTGATTTACGGTAGCCGAAGTAATTTAGGTGTTTCTGGTATAGTTTGTTATGATTTTTGGCATTTTTTTGTAATTTTAAAGTGATTGGGCTTAGTTTGTTGCTGTAAAGTGTAGTTGGGGGTGATTTTTAATAGCCGAAGTAATTTAGGTAAGTTTGGCATAGTTTGCTATGGTTAGTAGCATTTATTTGTAATTTAAAAGTGATTGGGTTTAGTTTGTTGCTGTAAAGTGTAGTTGGGGGTGATTTTTGATAGCCGAAGTAATTAAGGTGAGTTTGGCATAGTTTGCTATGGTTAGTAGCATTTTTTTGTAATTTAAAAGTGATTGGGTTTAGTTTGTTGTGGTAAGGGTTAGTTGGTGATGATTTATAGTAGCCGAAGTAATTTAGGTGAGTCTGGCATAGTTTGCTATGATTTGTACACTTTTTTTTGTAATTTTAAGATGATATGGTTTGGTTTGTTGTGGTAAGGGATAGTTGGGGGTGATTTACGGTAGCCGAATTAATTTAGGTGATTCTGGTATAGTTTGTTATGATTTTTAGCATTTTTTTGTAATTTTAAAGTGATTGGGCTTAGTTTGTTGCTGTAAAGTGTAGTTGGGGGTGATTTTTATAGCCGAAGTAATTTAGGTGAGTTTGGCATAGTTTGCTATGGTTAGTAGCATTTTTTTGTAATTTAAAAGTGATTGGGTTTAGTTTGTTGTGGTAAGGGTTAGTTGGAGATGATTTAGAGTAGCCAAAGTAATTGAGGTGAGTCTGGCATAGTTTGTTATGATTTGTACAACTTTTTTTGTAATATTAAGATGATATGGTTTGGTTTGTTGTGGTAAGGGATAGTTGGGGTGATTTACGGTAGCCGAAGTAATTTAGGTGATTCTGGTATAGTTTGTTATGATTTTTAGCATTTTTTTGAAATTTTAAAGTAATTGGGCTTAGTTTGTTGCTGTAAAGTGTAGTTAGGGGTGATTTTTGATAGCCGAAGTAATTTAGGTGAGTTTGGCATAGTTTGCTATGGTTAGTAGCATTTTTTTTGTAATTTAAAAGTGATTGGGTTTAGTTTGTTGTGGTAAGGGTTAGTTGGTGATAATTTAGAGTAGCCGAAGTAATTTAGGTGTGTCTGGCATAGTTTGTTATGATTTGTACACCTTTTTTTGTAATTTTAAGATGATATGGTTTAGTTAGTTGTGGTAAGGAATAGTTGGGGTAATTTACGGTAGCCGAAGTAATTTAGGTGATTCTGGAATAGTTTGTTATGATTTTTAGCATTTTTTTGAAATTTTAAAGTGATTGGGCTTAGTTTGTTGCTGTAAAGTGTAGTTGTGGGTGATTTTTGATAGCCGAAGTAATTTAGGTGAGTTTGGCATAGTTTGCTATGGTTAGTAGCATTTTTTTTGTAATTTAAAAGTGATTGGGTTTAGTTTGTTGTGGTAAGGGTTAGTTGGTGATGATTTAGAGTAGCCGAAGTAATTTAGGTGAGTCTGGCATAGTTTGTTATGATTTGTACACCTTTTTTTGTAATTTTAAGATGATATGGTTTGGTTTGTTGTGGTAAGGGATAGTTGGGGGTGATTTACGGTAGCCGAAGTAGTTTAGGTGATTCTAGTATAGTTTGTTATAATTTTTAGCATTTTTTTTGTAATTTTAAAGTGATTGGGCTTAGTTTGTTGCTGTAAAGTGTAATTGGGGGTGATTTTTGATAGCCTAAGTAATTTAGCTGAGTTTGGCATAGTTTGCTATGGTTAGTAGCATTTTTTTGTAATTTAAAAGTGATTGGGTTTAGTTTGTTGTGGTAAGGGTTAGTTGGTGTTGATTTAGAGTAGCCGAAGTAATTTAGGTGAGTCTGGCATAGTTTGTTATGATTTGTACACCTTTTTGTGTAATTTTAAAATGATATGGTTCGGTTTGTTGTGGTAAGAGATAGTTGGGGGTGATTTACAGTAGCCGAAGTAATTTAGGTGATTCTGGTATAGTTTGTTATGATTTTAAGCATTTTTTACTAATTTTAAAGTGATTGGGCTTAGTTTGTTACTGTAAAGTGTAGTTGGGGGTGATTTTTGAAAGCCGAAGTAATTTAGATGAGTTTGGCATAGTTTGCTGTGGTTAGTAGCATTTTTTTGTAATTTAAAAGTGATTGGGTTTAGTTTGATGTGGTAAGGGTTAGTTGGTGATGATTTAGAGTAGCCGAAGTAATTTAGGTGAGTCTGGCATAGTTTGTTCTGATTTGTACACCTTTTTTTGTAATTTTAAGATGATATGGTTTGGTTTGTTGTGGTAAGGGATAGTTGGGGGTGATTTACGTTAGCCGAAGTAATTTAGGTGATTCTGGTATAGTTTGTTATGATTTTTAGCATTTTTTTGTAATTATAAAGTGATTGGGCTTAGTTTGTTGCTGTAAAGTGTAGTTAGGGGTGATTTTTGATAGCCGAAGTAATTTAGGTGAATTTGGCATAGTTTGCTATGGTTAGTAGCATTTTTTTGTAATTTAAAATTGATTGGGTTTAGTTTGTTGTAATAAAGTTTACTTGGTGATAATCTAGAGTAGCCGAAGTAATTTAGGTGAGTCTGGCATAGTTTGTTATGATTTGTACACCTTTTTTTGTAATTTAAAGATGATATGGTTTGGTTTGTTGTGGTAAGGGATAGTTGGGGGTGATTTACGGTAGCCGAAGTAATTTAGATGATTCTGGTATAGTTTGTTATGCTTTTTAGCATTTTTGTGTAATTTTAAAGTGATTGGGCTTAGTTTGTTGCTGTAAAGTGTAGTTGGGGGTGATTTTTGATAGCCGAAGTAATTTAGATGAGTTTGGCATAGTTTGCTATGGTTAGTAGCATTTTTTTGTAATTTAAAAGTGATTGGGTTTAGTTTGTTGTGGTAAGTGTTAGTTGGTGATGATTTAGAGTAGCCGAAGTAATTTAGGTGAGTCTGGCATAGTTTGTTATGATTTGTACACCTTTTTTTGTAATTTTAAGATGATATGGTTTGGTTTGTTGTGGTAAGGGATAGTTGAGGGTGATTTAAGGTAGCCGAAGTAATTTAGGTGATTCTGGTAGAGTTTGTTATGATTTTTAGCATTTTATTGTAATTTTAAAGTGATTGGGCTTAGTTTGTTGCTGTAAAGTGTAGTTTGGGGTGATTTTTGATAGAAGAAGTAATTTAGGTGAGTTTGGCATAGTTTGCTATGGTTAGTAGCATTTTTTTGTAATTTAAAAGTGATTGGGTTTAGTTTGTTGTGGTAAGAGTTAGTTGGTGATGATTTAGAGTAGCCGAGGTAATTTAGGTGAGTTTGACATAGTTTGTTATGATTTGTACACCTTTTTTTGGAATTTTAAGGTGATATGGTTTGGTTTGTTGTGGTAAGGGATAGTTGGGGGTGATTTACGGTAGCCGAAGTAATTTAGGTGATTCTGGTATAGTTTGTAATGATTTTTAGCATTTTTGTGTAATTTTAAAGTGATTGGGCTTAGTTTGTTGCTGTAAAGTGTAGTTGGGGGTGATTTGTGATAGCCGAAGTAATTTAGGTGAGTTTGGCATAGTTTGCTATGGTTAGTAGCATTTTTTTGTAATTTAAAAGTGATTGGGTTTAGTTTGTTGTGGTAAGTGTTAGTTGGTGATGATTTAGAGTAGCCGAAGTAATGTAGGTGAGTCTGGCATAGTTTGTTATGATTTGTACACCTTTTTTTGTAATTTTAAGATGATATGGTTTGGTTTGTTGTAATAAGGGATAGTTGGGGGTGATTTACGGTAGGCGAAGTAATTTAGGTGATTCTGGTATAGTTTGTTATGATTTTTAGCATTTTTTTGTAATTTTAAAGTGATTGGGCTTAGTTTGTGGCTGTAAAGTGTAGTTGGGGGTGATTTTTGATAGCCGAAGTAATTTAGGTGAATTTGGCATAGTTTGCTATGGTTAGTAGGATTTTTTTGTAATTTAAAATTGATTGGGTTTAGCTTGTTGTAATAAGGGTTACTTGGTGATGATTTAGAGTAGCCGAAGTAATTTAGGTGAGTCTGGCATAGTTTGTTATGATTTGTACACCTTTTTTTGTAATTTAAAGATGATATGGTTTGGTTTGTTGTGGTAAGGGATAGTTGGGGGTGATTTACGGTAGCCGAAGTAATTTAGATGATTCTGGTATAGTTTGTTATGCTTTTTAGCATTTTTGTGTAATTTTAAAGTGATTGGGCTTAGTTTGTTGCTGTAAAGTGTAGTTGGTGGTGATTTTTGATAGCCGAAGTAATTTAGATGAGTTTGGCATAGTTTGCTATGGTTAGTAGCATTTTTTTGTAATTTAAAAGTGATTGGGTTTAGTTTGTTGTGGTAAGTGTTAGTTGGTGATGATTTAGAGTAGCCGAAGTAATTTAGGTGAGTCTGGCATAGTTTGTTATGATTTGTACACCTTTTTTTGTAATTTTAAGATGATATAATTTGGTTTGTTGTGGTAAGGGATAGTTGGGGGTGATTTACGGTAGCCGAAGTAATTTAGGTGATTCTGGTATAGTTTGTTATGATTTTTAGCATTTTTTTGTAATTCTAATGTGATTGGGCTTAGTTTGTTGCTGTAAAGTGTAGTTAGGGGTGATTTTTGATAGTCGAAGTAATTTAGGTGAGTTTGGCATATTTTGCTATGGTTAGTAGCATTTTTTTGTAATTTAAAAGTGATTGGGTTTAGTTTGTTGTGGTAAGGGTTAGTTGGTGATGATTTAGAGTAGCCGAAGTAATTTAGGTGAGTCTGGCATAGTTTGTTATGATTTGTACACCTTTTTTTGTAATTTAAAGATGATATGGTTTGGTTTGTTGTGGTAAGGGATAGTTGGGGGTGATTTACGGTAGCCGAAGTAATTTAGATGATTCTGGTATAGTTTGTTATGCTTTTTAGCATTTTTGTGTAATTTTAAAGTGATTGGGCTTAGTTTGTTGCTGTAAAGTGTAGTTGGGGGTGATTTTTGATAGCCGAAGTAATTTAGATGAGTTTGGCATAGTTTGCTATGGTTAGTAGCATTTTTTTGTAATTTAAAAGTGATTGGGTTTAGTTTGTTGTGGTAAGTGTTAGTTGGTGATGATTTAGAGTAGCCGAAGTAATTTAGGTGAGTCTGGCATAGTTTGTTATGATTTGTACATCTTTTTTGTAATTTTAAGATGATATGGTTTGGTTTGTTGTGGTAAGGGATAGTTGAGGGTGATTTAAGGTAGCCGAAGTAATTTAGGTGATTCTGGTAGAGTTTGTTATGATTTTTAGCATTTTATTGTAATTTTAAAGTGATTGGGCTTAGTTTGTTGCTGTAAAGTGTAGTTTGGGGTGATTTTTGATAGCCGAAGTAATTTAGGTGAGTTTGGCATAGTTTGCTATGGTTAGTAGCATTTTTTTGTAATTTAAAAGTGATTGGGTTTAGTTTGTTGTGGTAAGAGTTAGTTGGTGATGATTTTGAGTAGCCGAGGTAATTTAGGTGAGTTTGACATAGTTTGTTATGATTTGTACACCTTTTTTTGGAATTTTAAGGTGATATGGTTTGGTTTGTTGTGGTAAGGGATAGTTGGGGGTGATTTACGGTAGCCGAAGTAATTTAGGTGATTCTGGTATAGTTTGTTATGATTTTTAGCATTTTTGTGTAATTTTAAAGTGATTGGGCTTAGTTTGTTGCTGTAAAGTGTAGTTGGGGGTGATTTGTGATAGCCGAAGTAATTTAGGTGAGTTTGGCATAGTTTGCTATGGTTAGTAGCATTTTTTTGTAATTTAAAAGTGATTGGGTTTAGTTTGTTGTGGTAAGTGTTAGTTGGTGATGATTTAGAGTAGCCGAAGTAATTTAGGTGAGTCTGGCATAGTTTGTTATGATTTGTACACCTTTTTTTGTAATTTTAAGATGATATGGTTTGGTTTGTTGTGGTAAGGGATAGTTGGGGGTGATTTACGGTAGGCGAAGTAATTTAGGTGATTCTGGTATAGTTTGTTATGATTTTTAGCATTTTTTTGTAATTTTAAAGTGATTGGGCTTAGTTTGTTGCTGTAAAGTGTAGTTGGGGGTGATTTTTGATAGCCGAAGTAATTTAGGTGAGGTTGGCATAGTTTGCTATGGTTAGTAGCATTTTTTTGTAATTTAAATATGATTGGGTTTAGTTTGTTGTGGTAAGGGTTAGTTGGTGATGATTTAGAGTATCCGAAGTAATTTAGGTGAGTCTGGCATATTTTGTTATGATTTGTACACCTTTTTTTGTAATTTTAAGATGATATGGTTTGGTTTGTTGTGGTAAGGGATAGTTGAGGGTGATTTACGGTAGCCGAAGTAATTTAGCTGATTCTGGTATAGTTTGTTATGATTTTTAGCATTTTTTTGTAATTTTAAAGTGATTGGGCTTAGTTTGTTGCTGTAAAGTGTAGTTAGGGGTGATTTTTGATAGCCGAAGTAATTAAGGTGAGTTTGGCATAGTTTGCTATGGTTAGTAGTATTTTTTTGTAATTTAAAAGTGATTGGGTTTAGTTTGTTGTGGTAAGGGTTAGTTGGTGATGATTTAGAGTAGCCGAAGTAATTTAGGTGAGTCTGGCATTGTTTGTTATGATTTGTACACCTTTTTTTGTAATTTTAAGATGATATGGTTTGGTTTGTTGTAGTAAGGGATAGTTGTTGTGATTTACGGTAGCCGAAGTAATTTAGGTGTTTCTGGTATAGTTTGTTATGATTTTTGGCATTTTTTTGTAATTTTAAAGTGATTGGGCTTAGTTTGTTGCTGTAAAGTGTAGTTGGGGGTGATTTTTAATAGCCGAAGTAATTTAGGTAAGTTTGGCATAGTTTGCTATGGTTAGTAGCATTTATTTGTAATTTAAAAGTGATTGGGTTTAGTTTGTTGCTGTAAAGTGTAGTTGGGGGTGATTTTTGATAGCCGAAGTAATTAAGGTGAGTTTGGCATAGTTTGCTATGGTTAGTAGCATTTTTTTGTAATTTAAAAGTGATTGGGTTTAGTTTGTTGTGGTAAGGGTTAGTTGGTGATGATTTATAGTAGCCGAAGTAATTTAGGTGAGTCTGGCATAGTTTGCTATGATTTGTACACTTTTTTTTTTTATTTTAAGATGATATGGTTTGGTTTGTTGTGGTAAGGGATAGTTGGGGGTGATTTACGGTAGCCGAATTAATTTAGGTGATTCTGGTATAGTTTGTTATGATTTTTAGCATTTTTTTGTAATTTTAAAGTGATTGGGCTTAGTTTGTTGCTGTAAAGTGTAGTTGGGGGTGATTTTTATAGCCGAAGTAATTTAGGTGAGTTTGGCATAGTTTGCTATGGTTAGTAGCATTTTTTTGTAATTTAAAAGTGATTGGGTTTAGTTTGTTGTGGTAAGGGTTAGTTGGTGATGATTTAGAGTAGCCAAAGTAATTGAGGTGAGTCTGGCATAGTTTGTTATGATTTGTACAACTTTTTTTGTAATATTAAGATGATATGGTTTGGTTTGTTGTGGTAAGGGATAGTTGGGGTGATTTACGGTAGCCGAAGTAATTTAGGTGATTCTGGTATAGTTTGTTATGATTTTTAGCATTTTTTTGAAATTTTAAAGTGATTGGGCTTAGTTTGTTGCTGTAAAGTGTAGTTAGGGGTGATTTTTGATAGCCGAAGTAATTTAGGTGAGTTTGGCATAGTTTGCTATGGTTAGTAGCATTTTTTTTGAAATTTAAAAGTGATTGGGTTTAGTTTGTTGTGGTAAGGGTTAGTTGGTGATAATTTAGAGTAGCCGAAGTAATTTAGGTGTGTCTGGCATAGTTTGTTATGATTTGTACACCTTTTTTTGTAATTTTAAGATGATATGGTTTAGTTAGTTGTGGTAAGGAATAGTTGGGGTAATTTACGGTAGCCGAAGTAATTTAGGTGATTCTGGAATAGTTTGTTATGATTTTTAGCATTTTTTTGTAATTTTAAAGTGATTGGGCTTAGTTTGTTGCTGTAAACTGTAGTTGTGGGTGATTTTTGATAGCCGAAGTAATTTAGGTGAGTTTGGCATAGTTTGCTATGGTTAGTAGCATTTTTTTGTAATTTAAAAGTGATTGGGTTTAGTTTGTTGTGGTAAGGGTTAGTTGGTGATGATTTAGAGTAGCCGAAGTAATTTAGGTGAGTCTGGCATAGTTTGTTATGATTTGTACATCTTTTTTTGTAATTTTAAGATGATATAGTTTGGTTTGTTGTGGTAAGGGATAGTTGGGGGTGATTTACGGTAGCCGAAGTGATTTAGGCGATTCTGGTATAGTTTGTTACAATTTTTAGCATTTTTTTGTAATTTTAAAGTGATTGGGCTTAGTTTGTTACTGTAAAGTGTAGTTAGGGGTGATTTTTGATAGCCGAAGTAATTTAGGTGAGTTTGGCATAGTTTGCTATGGTTAGTAGCATTTTTTTGTAATTTAAAAGTGATTGGGTTTAGGATGTTGTGGTAAGGGTTAGTTGGTGATGATTTAGAGTAGCCGAAGTAAATTAGGTGAGTCTGGCATAGTTTGTTATGATTTGAACACCTTTTTTTGTAATTTAAAGATGATATGGTTTGGTTTGTTGTGGTAAGGGATAGTTGGGGGTGATTTACGGTAGCCGAAGTAATTTAGATGATTCTGGTATAGTTTGTTACGATTTTTAGCATTTTTTTGTAATTTTAAAGTGATTGGCCTTAGTTTGTTGCTGTAAAGTGTAGTTGGGGGTGACTTTTGATAGCCGAAGTAATTTAGGTGAATTTGGCATAGTTTGCTATGGTTAGTAGCAATTTTTTGTAATTTAATATTGATTGGGTTTAGTTTGTTGTGGTAAGGGTTAGTTGGTGATGATTTAGAGTAGCCAAAGTAATTTAGGTGAGTCTGGCATAGTTTGTTATGATTTGTACACCTTTTTTGTAAGTTTAAGATGACATGGTTTGGTTTGTTGTGGTAAGGGATAGTTGGGGGTGATTTACTGTAGCCGAAGTAATTTAGGTGATTCTGGTATAGTTTGTTATGATTTTTAGCATTTTTTTGTAATTGTAAAGTGATTGGGCTTAGTTTGTTGCTGTAAAGTGTAGTTGGGGGTGCTTTTTGATAGCCGAAGTAATTTAGGTGAGTTTGGCATAGTTTGCTATGGTTAGTAGCATTTTTTTGTAATTTAAAATTGATTGGGTTTAGTTTGTTGTGGTAAGGGTTAGTTGGTGATGATTTAGAGTAGCCGAAGTAATTTAGGTGAGTCTGGCATAATTTGTTATAATTTGTACACCTTTTTTTGTAATTTTAAGATGATATGGTTTGGTTTGTTGTGGTAAGGGATAGTTGGGTGTGATTTACGGTAGCCGAAGTAATTTAGGTGATTCTGGTATAGTTTGTTATGATTTTTAGCATTTTTTTGTAATTTTAAAGTGATTGGGCTTAGTTTGTTGCTGTAAAGTGTAGTTGGGGGTGATTTTTGATAGCCGAAGTAATTTAGGTGAGTTTGGCATAGTTTGCTATGGTTAGTAGCATTTTTTTGTAATTTAAAAGTGATTGGGTTTAGTTTTTGTTGTGGTAAGGGTTAGTTGGTGATGATTTAGAGTAGCCGAAGTAATTTAGGTGAGCCTGGCATAGTTTGTTAAGATTTGTATACCTTTTTTTGTAATTTTAAGATGATATGGTTTGGTTTGTTGTGGTAAGGGATAGTTGGGGGTGATTTACGGTAGCCGAAGTAATTTAGGTGATTCTGGTATAGTTTGTTATGATTTTTAGCATTTTTTTGTAATTTTAAAGTGATTGGGCTTAGTTTGTTGCTGTAAAGTGTAGTTGGGGGTGATTTTTGATAGCCGAAGTAATTTAGGTGAGTTTGGCATAGTTTGCTATGGTTAGTAGCATTTTTTTGTAATTTAAAAGTGATTGGGTTTAGTTTGTTGTGGTAAGGGTTAGTTGGTGATGATTTAGAGTAGCCGAAGTAATTTAGGTGAGTCTGGCATAGTTTGTTATGATTTGTACACCTTTTTTTTGTTATTTTAAGATGATATGGTTTGGTTTGTTGTGGTAAGGGATAGTTGGGTGTGATTTACGGTAGCCGAAGTAATTTAGGTGACTCTGGTATAGTTTGTTATGATTTTTAGCATTTTTTTGAAATTTAAAAGTGATTGGGCTTAGTTTGTTTCTGTAAAGTGTAGTTGGGGGTGATTTTTGATAGCCGAAGTAATTTAGATGAGTTTGGCATAGTTTGCTATGGTTAGTAGCATTTTTTTGTAATTTAAAAGTGATTGGGTTTAGTTTGTTGTGGTAAGGGTTAGTTGGTGATGATTTATGGTAGCCGAAGTAATTTAGGTGAGCTTGGCATAGTTTGCAATGGTTAGTAGCATTTTTTTGTAATTTAAAAGTGATTGGGTTTGGTTTGTTGTGGTAAGGGTTAGTTGGTGATGATTTAGAGTAGCCGAAGTAATTTAGGTGAGTCTGGCATAGTTTGTTATTATTTGTACACCTTTTTTTGTACTTTAAGAGATGATATGGTTTGGTTTGTTGTGGTAAGGGATAGTTGGGGGTGATTTACGGTAGCCGAAGTAATTAAGGTGATTCTGGTATAGTTTGTTATGATTTTTAGCATTTTTTTGTAATTTTAAAGTGATTGGGCTTAGTTTGTTGCTGTAAAGTGTAGTTGGGGGTGATTTTTGATAGCCGAAGTAATTTAGGTGAGTTTGGCATTGTTTGCTATGTTTAGTAGCATTATTTTGTAATTTAAAAGTGATTGGGTTTAGTTTGTTGTGGTAAGGGTTATTTGGTGATGATTTAGAGTAGCCGAAGTAATGTAGGTGAGTCTGGCATAGTTTGTTATGATTTGTACACCTTTTTTTGTAATTTTAAGATGATATGGTTTGGTTTGTTGTGGTAAGGGATAGTTGGGGGTGATTTACGTTAGCCGAAGTAATTTAGGTGATTCTGGTATAGTTTGTTATGATTTTTAGCATTTTTTTGTAATTTTAAAGTGATTGGTCTTAGTTTGTTGCTGTAAAGAGTAGTTGGGGGTAATTTTAGATAGCCGAAGTAATTTAGGTGAGTTTGGCATAGTTTGCTATGGTTAGTAGCATTTTTTTGTAATTTATAAGTGATTGGGTTTAGTTTGTTGTGGTAAGGGTTAGTTGGTGATGATTTAGAGTAGCCGTAGTACGTAGTAATTTAGGTGAGTCTGGCATAGTTTGTTATGATTTGTACACCTTTTTTTGTAATTTTAAGATGATATAGTTTGGTTTGTTGTGGTAAGGGATAGTTGAGGGTGATTTTCGGTAGCCGAAGTAATTTAGGTGATTCTGGAATAGTTTCTTATGATTTTTGGAATTTTTTTGTAATTTTAAAGTGATTGGGCTTAGTTTGTTGCTGTAAAGTGTAGTTGGGGGTGATTTTTGATAGCCGAAGTAATTTAGGTGAGTTTGGCATAGTTTGCTATGGTTAGTAGCATTTTTTTGTAATTTAAAAGTGATTGGGTTTAGTTTGTTGTGGTAAGGGTTAGTTGGTGATGATTTAGAGTAGCCGAAGTAATGTAGGTGAGTCTGGCATAGTTTGTTATGATTTGTACACCTTTTTTTGTAATTTTAAGATGATTTGGTTTGGTTTGTTGTGGTAAGGGATAGTTGGGGGTGATTTACGGTAGCCGAAGTAATTTAGGTGATTCTGGTATAGTTTGTTATGATTTTTAGCATTTTTTTGTAATTTTAAAGTGATTGGGTTTAGTTTGTTGCTGTAAAGAGTAGTTGGGGGTAATTTTTGATAGCCGAAGTAATTTAGGTGAGATTGGCATAGTTTGCTATGGTTAGTAGCATTTTTTTGTAATTTAAAAGTGATTGGGTTTAGTTTGTTGTGGTAAGGGTTAGTTGGTGATGATTTATGGTAGCCGAAGTAATTTAGGTGAGTTTGGCATAGTTTGCTATGGTTAGTAATATTTTTTTGTAATTTAAAAGTGATTGGGTTTAGATTGTTGTGGTAAGGGTTAGTTGGTGATGATATAGAGTAGCCGAAGTAGTTTAGGTGAGTCTGGCATAGTTTGTTATGATTTTTAGCATTTTTTTGTAATTTTAAAGTGATTGGGCTTAGTTTGGTGCTGTAAAGTGTAGTTGGGGGTGATTTTTGATAGCCGAAGTAATTTAGGTGAGTTTGGCATAGTTTGCTATGGTTAGTAGCATTTTTTTGTAATTTAAAAGTGTTTGGGTTTAGTTTGTTGTGGTAAGGGTTAGTTGGTGATGATTTAGAGTAGCCGAAGTAATTTAGGTGAGTCTGGCATAGTTTGTTAAGATTTGTACAACTTTTTTTGTAATTTTAAGATGATAAGGTTTGGTTTGTTGTGGTAAGGGATATTTGGGGGTGATTTACGGTAGCCGAAGTAATTTAGGTGATTCTGGTATAGTTTGTTATGATTTTTAGCAATTTTTTGTAATTTTAAAGTGATTGGGCTTAGTTTGTTGCTGTAAAGTGTAGTTGGGAGTGATTTTTGATAGCCGAAGTAATTTAGGTGAGTTTGGCATAGTTTGCTATGGTTAGTAGCATTTTTTTGTAATTTAAAAGTGATTGGGTTCAGTTTGTTGTGGTAAAGGTTAGTTGGTGATGATTTAGAGTACCCGAAGTAATCTAGGTGAGTCTGGCATAGTTTGTTATGATTTGTACACCTTTTTTTGTAATTTTAAGATGATATGGTTTGGTTTGTTGTGGTAAGGGATAGTTGGGGGTGATTTACGGTAGCCGAAGTAATTTAGGTGATTCTGGTATAGTTTGTTATGATTTTTAGCATTTTTTTGTAATTTTAAAGGGATTGGGCTTAGTTTGTTGCTGTAAAGTGTAGTTGGGGGTGATTTTTGATAGCCGAAGTAATTTAGGTGAGTTAGGCATAGTTTGCTATTATTAGTAGCATTTTTTTATAATTTAAAAGTGATTGGGTTTAGTTTGTTGTGGTAAGGGTTATTTGGTGATGATTTATGGTAGCCGAAGTAATTTAGGTGAGTTTGGCATAGTTTGCTATGGTTAGTAGCATTTTTTTGTAATTTAAAAGTGATTGGGTTTAGTTTGTTGTGGTAAGGGTTAGTTGGTGATGATTTAGAGTAGCCGAAGTAATTTAGGTGAGTCTGGCATAGTTTGTTATGATTTGTACACCTATTTTTGTAATTTTAAGATGATATGGTTTGGTTTGTTGTGGTAAGGGATAGTTGGGGGTGATTTACGGTAGCCGAAGTAATTTAGGTCATTCTGGTGTAGTTTGTTATGATTTTTAGCATTTTTTTGTAATTTTAAAGTGATTGGGCTTAGTTTGTTGCTGTAAAGTGTAGTTGGGGGTGATTTTTGATAGCCGAAGTAATTTAGGTGAGTTTGGCATAGTTTGCTATGGTTAGTAGCATTTTTTTGTAATTTAAAAGTGATTGGGTTTAGTTTGTTGTGGTAAGGGTTAGTTGGTGATGATTTAGAGTAGCCGAAGTTATTTAGGTGAGTCTGGCATAGTTTGTTATGATTTGTACACCTTTTTTTGTAATTTTAAGATGATATGGTTTGGTTTGTTGTTGTAAGGGATAGTTGGGGGTGATTTACGGTAGCCGATGTAATTTAGGTGATTCTGGTATAGTTTGTTATGATTTTTAGCATTTTTTTGTAATTTTAAAGTGATTGGGCTTAGTTTGCTGCTGTAAAGTGTAGTTGGGGGTGATTTTTGATAGCCGAAGTAATTTAGGTGAGTTTGGCATAGTTTGCTATGGTTAGTAGCAGTAATTTAAAAGTGATTGGGTTTAGTTTGTTGTGGTAAGGGTTAGTTGGTGATGATTTAGAGTAGCCGAAGTAATTTAGGTGAGTCTGGCATAGTTTGTTATGATTTGTACAACTTTTTTTGTAATTTTAAGATAATATGATTTGGTTTGTTGTGGTAAGGGAGAGTTGGGGGTGATTTACGGTAGCCGAAATAATTTAGGTGATTCTGATATAGTTTGTTATGATTTTTAGCATTTTTTTGTAATTTTAAAATGATTGTGCTTAGTTTGTTGCTGTAAAGTGTAGTTGGGGGTGATTTTTGATAGCCGAAGTAATTTAGGTAAGTTTGGCATAGTTTGCTATGGTTAGTAGCATTTTTTTGTAATTTAAAAGTGATTGGGTTTAGTTTGTTGTGGTAAGGGTTAGTTGGTGATGATTTAGAGTAGCCGAAGTAATTTAGGTGAGTCTGGCATAGTTTGTTATGATTTGTACACCTTTTTTTGTTATTTTAAGATGAAATGGTTTGGCTTGTTGTGGTAAGGGATAGTTGGGGGTGATTTAGGGTAGCCGAAGTAATTTAGGTGATTCTGGTATAGTTTGTTATGATTTTTAGCATTTTTTTGTAATTTTAAAGTGATTGGGCTTAGTTTGTTGCTGTAAAGTGTAGTTGGGGGTGATTTTTGATAGCCGAAGTAATTTAGGTGAGTTTGGCATAGTTTGCTATGGTTAGTAGCATTTTTTTGTAATTTAAAAGTGGTTGGGTTTAGTTTGTTGTGGTAAGGGTTAGTTGGTGATGATTTAGAGTAGCCGAAGTAATTTAGGTGAGTCTGGCATAGTTTGTTATGATTTGTACACCTATTTTTGTAATTTTAAGATGATATGGTTTGGTTTGTTGTGGTAAGGGATAGTTGGGGGTGATTTACGGTAGCCGAAGTAATTTAGGTGATTCTGGTGTAGTTTGTTATGATTTTTAGCATTTTTTTGTTATTTTAAAGTGATTGGGCTTAGTTTGTTGCTGTAAAGTGTAGTTGGGGGTGATTTTTGATAGCCGAAGTAATTTAGGTGAGTTTGGCATAGTTTGCTATGGTTAGTAGCATTTTTTTGTAATTTAAAAGTGATTGGGTTTAGTTTGTTGTGGTAAGGGTTAGTTGGTGATGATTTAGAGTAGCCGAAGTAATTTAGGTGAGTCTGGCATTGTTTGTTATGATTTGTACAACTTTTTTTGTAATTTTAAGATGATATGATTTGGTTTGTAGTGGTAAGGGAGAGTTGGGGGTGATTTACGGTAGCCGAAGTAATTTAGGTGATTCTGGTATAGTTTGTTATGATTTTTAGCATTTTTTTGTAATTTTAAAATGATTGGGCTTAGTTTGTTGCTGTAAAGTGTAGTTGGGGGTGATTTTTGATAGCCGAAGTAATTTAGGTGAGTTTGGCATAGTTTGCTATGGTTACTAGCAATTTTTTGTAATTTAAAAGTGATTGGGTTTAGTTTGTTGTGGTAAGGGTTAGTTGGTGATGATTTAGAGTAGCCGAAGTAATTTAGGTGAGTCTGGCATAGTTTGTTATGATTTGTACACCTTTTTTTGTAATTTTAAGATGATATGATTTGGTTTGTTGTGGTAAGGGAGAGTTGGGGGTGATTTAGGGTAGCCGAAGTAATTTAGGTGAGTCTGGCATAGTTTGTTATGATTTGTACACCTTTTTTTGTAATTTTAAGATGATATGATTTGGTTTGTTGTGGTAAGGGAGAGTTGGGGGTGATTTAGGGTAGCCGAAGTAATTTAGGTGATTCTGGTATAGTTTGTTATGATTTTTAGCATTTTTTTGTAATTTTAAAATGATTGGGCTTAGTTTGTTGCTGTAAAGTGTAGTTGGTGATGATTTATGGTAGCCGAAGTAATTTAGGTGAGTTTGGCATAGTTTGCTATGGTTAGTAGCATTTTTTTGTAATTTAAAAGTGATTGGGTTTAGTTTGTTGTGGTAAGGGTTAGTTGGTGATGATTTAGAGTAGCCGAAGTAATTTAGGTGAGTCTGGCATAGTTTGTTATGATTTGTACACCTTTTTTTGTAATTTTAAGATGATATGATTTGGTTTGTTGTGGTAAGGGAGAGTTGGGGGTGATTTAGGGTAGCCGAAGTAATTTAGGTGATTCTGGTATAGTTTGTTATGATTTTTAGCATTTTTTTGTAATTTTAAAATGATTGGGCTTAGTTTGTTGCTGTAAAGTGAAGTTGGTGATGATTTATGGTAGCCGAAGTAATTTAGGTGAGTTTGGCATAGTTTGCTATGGTTAGTAGCATTTTTTTGTAATTTAAAAGTGATTGGGTTTAGTTTGTTGTGGTAAGGGTTAGTTGGTGATGATTTAGAGTAGCCGAAGTAATTTAGGTGAGTCTGGCATAGTTTGTTATGATTTATACACTTTTTTTGAAATTTTAAGATGATATAGTTTCGTTTGTTGTGGTAAGGGATAGTTGGGGGTGATTTACGGTAGCCGAAGTAATTTAGGTGATTCTGGTATAGTTTGTTATGATTTGTACACCTTTTTTTGTAATTTTAAGATGATATGGTTTGGTTTGTTGTTGTAAGGGATAGTTGGGGGTGATTTACGGTAGCCGAAGTAATTTAGGTGATTCTGGTATAGTTTGTTATGATTTTTAGCATTTTTTTGTAATTTTAAAGTGATTGGGCTTAGTTTGCTGCTGTAAAGTGTAGTTGGGGGTGATTTTTGATAGCCGAAGTAATTTAGGTGAGTTTGGCATAGTTTGCTATGGTTAGTAGCATTTTTTTGTAATTTAAAAGTGATTGGGTTTAGTTTGTTGTGGTAAGGGTTAGTTGGTGATGATTTAGAGTAGCCGAAGTAATTTAGGTGAGTCTGGCATAGTTTGTTATGATTTGTACAACTTTTTTTGTAATTTTAAGATGATATGATTTGGTTTGTAGTGGTAAGGGAGAGTTGGGGGTGATTTACGGTAGCCGAAGTAATTTAGGTGATTCTGGTATAGTTTGTTATGATTTTTAGCATTTTTTTGTAATTTTAAAATGATTGGGCTTAGTTTGTTGCTGTAAAGTGTAGTTGGGGGTGATTTTTGATAGCCGAAGTAATTTAGGTGAGTTTGGCATAGTTTGCTATGGTTAGTATAATTTTTTGTAATTTAAAAGTGGTTGGGTTTAGTTTGTTGTGGTAAGGGTTAGTTGGTGATGATTTAGAGTAGCCGAAGTAATTTAGGTGAGTCTGGCATAGTTTGTTATGATTTGTACACCTATTTTTGTAATTTTAAGATGATATGGTTTGGTTTGTTGTGGTAAGGGATAGTTGGGGGTGATTTACGGTAGCCGAAGTAATTTAGGTGATTCTGGTGTAGTTTGTTATGATTTTTAGCATTTTTTTGTAATTTTAAAGTGATTGGGCTTAGTTTGTTGCTGTAAAGTGTAGTTGGGGGTGATTTTTGATAGCCGAAGTAATTTAGGTGAGTTTGGCATAGTTTGCTATGGTTAGTAGCATTTTTTTGTAATTTAAAAGTGATTGGGTTTAGTTTGTTGTGGTAAGGGTTAGTTGGTGATGATTTAGAGTAGCCGAAGTTATTTAGGTGAGTCTGGCATAGTTTGTTATGATTTGTACACCTTTTTTTGTAATTTTAAGATGATATGGTTTGGTTTGTTGTTGTAAGGGATAGTTGGGGGTGATTTACGGTAGCCGAAGTAATTTAGGTGATTCTGGTATAGTTTGTTATGATTTTTAGCATTTTTTTGTAATTTTAAAGTGATTGGGCTTAGTTTGCTGCTGTAAAGTGTAGTTGGGGGTGATTTTTGATAGCCGAAGTAATTTAGGTGAGTTTGGCATAGTTTGCTATGGTTAGTAGCATTTTTTTGTAATTTAAAAGTGATTGGGTTTAGTTTGTTGTGGTAAGGGTTAGTTGGTGATGATTTAGAGTAGCCGAAGTAATTTAGGTGAGTCTGGCATAGTTTGTTATGATTTGTACAACTTTTTTTGTAATTTTAAGATGATATGATTTGGTTTGTAGTGGTAAGGGAGAGTTGGGGGTGATTTACGGTAGCCGAAGTAATTTAGGTGATTCTGGTATAGTTTGTTATGATTTTTAGCATTTTTTTGTAATTTTAAAATGATTGGGCTTAGTTTGTTGCTGTAAAGTGTAGTTGGGGGTGATTTTTGATAGCCGAAGTAATTTAGGTGAGTTTGGCATAGTTTGCTATGGTTACTAGCAATTTTTTGTAATTTAAAAGTGATTGGGTTTAGTTTGTTGTGGTAAGGGTTAGTTGGTGATGATTTAGAGTAGCCGAAGTAATTTAGGTGAGTCTGGCATAGTTTGTTATGATTTGTACACCTTTTTTTGTAATTTTAAGATGATATGATTTGGTTTGTTGTGGTAAGGGAGAGTTGGGGGTGATTTAGGGTAGCCGAAGTAATTTAGGTAAGTCTGGCATAGTTTGTTATGATTTGTACACCTTTTTTTGTAATTTTAAGATGATATGATTTGGTTTGTTGTGGTAAGGGAGAGTTGGGGGTGATTTAGGGTAGCCGAAGTAATTTAGGTGATTCTGGTATAGTTTGTTATGATTTTTAGCATTTTTTTGTAATTTTAAAATGATTGGGCTTAGTTTGTTGCTGTAAAGTGTAGTTGGTGATGATTTATGGTAGCCGAAGTAATTTAGGTGAGTTTGGCATAGTTTGCTATGGTTAGTAGCATTTTTTTGTAATTTAAAAGTGATTGGGTTTAGTTTGTTGTGGTAAGGGTTAGTTGGTGATGATTTAGAGTAGCCGAAGTAATTTAGGTGAGTCTGGCATAGTTTGTTATGATTTGTACACCTTTTTTTTGTAATTTTAAGATGATATGATTTGGTTTGTTGTGGTAAGGGAGAGTTGGGGGTGATTTAGGGTAGCCGAAGTAATTTAGGTGATTCTGGTATAGTTTGTTATGATTTTTAGCATTTTTTTGTAATTTTAAAATGATTGGGCTTAGTTTGTTGCTGTAAAGTGAAGTTGGTGATGATTTATGGTAGCCGAAGTAATTTAGGTGAGTTTGGCATAGTTTGCTATGGTTAGTAGCATTTTTTTGTAATTTAAAAGTGATTGGGTTTAGTTTGTTGTGGTAAGGGTTAGTTGGTGATGATTTAGAGTAGCCGAAGTAATTTAGGTGAGTCTGGCATAGTTTGTTATGATTTATACACTTTTTTTGTAATTTTAAGATGATATAGTTTCGTTTGTTGTGGTAAGGGATAGTTGGGGGTGATTTACGGTAGCCGAAGTAATTTAGGTGATTCTGGTATAGTTTGTTATGATTTTTGGAATTTTTTGTAATTTTAAAGTGATTGGGCTTAGTTTGTTGCTGTAAAGTGTAGTTGGGGGCGATTTTCGATAGCCGAAGTAATTTAGGTGAGTTTGGCATAGTTTGTTATGGTTAGTAGCATTTTTTTGTAATTTAAAAGTGATTGGGTTTAGTTTGTTGTGGTAAGGGTTAGTTGGTGGTTATTTAGGTGAGTTTGGCATAGTTTGCTATTATTAGTAGCATTTTTTTATAATTTAAAAGTGATTGGGTTTAGTTTGTTGTGGTAAGGGTTATTTGGTGATGATTTAGGGTAGCCGAAGTAATTTAGGTGAGTTTGGCATAGTTTGCTATGGTTAGTAGCATTTTTTTGTAATTTAAAAGTGATTGGGTTTAGTGTGTTGTGGTAAGGGTTAGTTGGTGATGATTTAGAGTAGCCGAAGTAATTTAGGTGAGTCTGGCATAGTTTGTTATGATTTGTACACCTTTTTTTGTAATTTTAAGATGATTTGATTTGGTTTGTTGTGGTAAGGGATAGTTGGGGGTGATTTACGGTAGCCGAAGTAATTTAGGTGATTCTGGTATAGTTTGTTATGATTTTTAGCATATTTTTGTAATTCTAAACTGATTGGGCTTAGTTTGTTGCTGTAAAGTGTAGTTGGGGGTGATTTTTGATAGCCGAAGTAATTTAGGTGAGTTTGGCTTAGTTTGCTATGGTTAGTAGCATTTTTTTGTAATTTAAAAGTGATTGGGTTTAGTTTGTTGTGGTAAGGGTTAGTTGGTGATGACTTAAGAGTGCCGAAGTAATTTAGGTGAGTCTGGCATAGTTTGTTATGATTTGTACACCTTTTTTTGTAATTTTAAGATGATATGGTTTGGTTTGTTGTTGTAAGGGATTGTTGGGGGTGATTTACGGTAGCCGAAGTAATTTAGGTGATTCTGGTATAGTTTGTTATGATTTTTAGCATTTTTTTGTAATTTAAAAGTGACTGGGCTTAGTTTGTTTCTGTAAAGTGTAATTGGGGGTGATTTTTGATAGCCGAAATAATTTAGGTGAGTTTGGCATAGTTTGCTATGGTTAGTAGCATTTTTTTGTAATTTAAAAGTGATTGGGTTTAGTTTGTCGTGGTAAGGGTTAGTTGGTAATGATTTAGAGTAGCCGAAGTAATTTAGGTGAGTCTGGCATAGTTTGTTATGATTTGTACACCTTTTTTTGTAATTTTAAGATGATATGATTTGGTTTGTTGTTGTAAGGGATAGTTGGGGGTGATTTACGGTAGCCGAAGTAATTTAGGTGATTCTGGTATAGTTTGTTATGATTTTTAGCAGTTTTTTGTAATTTTAAAGTGAATGGGCTTAGTTTGCTGCTGTAAAGCGTAGTTGGGGGTGATTTTTGATAGCCGAAGTAATTTAGGTGAGTTTGGCATAGTTTGCTATGGTTAGTAGCATTTTTTTGTAATTTAAAAGTGATTGGGTTTAGTTTGTTGTGGTAAGGGTTAGTTGGTGATGATTTAAAGTAGCCGAAGTAATTTAGGTGAGTCTGGTATAGTTTGTTATGATTTTTAGCATTTTTTTGTAATTTTAAAGTGATTGGGCTTAGTTTGTTGCTGTAAAGTGTAGTTGGGGGTGATTTTTGATAGCCGAAATAATTTAGGTGAGTTTAGCATAGTTTGCTATGGTTAGTAGCATTTTTTTGTAATTTAAAACTGATTGGGTTTAGTTTGTCGTGGTAAGGGTTAGTTGGTGATGATTTAGAGTAGCCGAAGTAATTTGGGTGAGTCTGGCATAGTTTGTTATGATTTGTACACTTTTTTTTTAAATTTTAAGATGATATGGTTTGGTTTGTTGTGGTAAGGGATAGTTGGGGGTGATTTACGGTAGCCGAAGTAATTTAGGTGATTCTGGTATAATTTGTTATGATTTTTAGCATTTTTTTGTAATTTTAAAATGATTGGGCTTAGTTTGTTGCTGTAAAGTGTAGTTGGGGGTGATTTTTGATAAGCGAAGTAATTTAAGTGAGTTTGGCATAGTTTGCTATTATTAGTAGTATTTTTTTGTAATTTAAAAGTGATTGGGTTTAGTTTGTTGTGGTAAGGGTTAGTTGGTGATGATTTATGGTAGCCGAAGTAATTTAGGTGAGTTTGGCATAGTTTGCTATGGTTAGTAGCATTTTTTTGTAATTTAAAAGTGATTGGGTTTATTTTGTTGTGGTAAAGGTTAGTTGGTGATGATTTAGAGTAGCCGAAGTAATTTAGGTGAGTCTGGCATAGTTTGTTATGATTTGTACACTTTTTTTTGTAATTTTAAGATGATATGGTTTGGTTTGTTGTGGTAAGGGATAGTTGGGGGTGATTTACGGTAGCCGAAGTAATTTAGGTGATTCTGGTATAGTTTGTTATGATTTTTAGCATTTTTTTGTAATTTTAAAGTGATTGGGTTTAGTTTGTTGCTGTAAAGTGTAGTTGGGGGTGATTTTTGATAGCCGAAGTATTTTAGGTGAGTTTGGCATAGTTTGCTATGGTTAGTAGAATTTTTTTGTAATTTAAAAGTGATAGGGTTTAGATTGTTGTGGTAAGAGTTAGTTGGTAATGACTTAGAGTAGCCGAAGTAATTTAGGTGTGTCTGGCATAGTTTGTTATGATTTGTACACCTTTTTTTGTAATTTTAAGATGATATGGTTTGGTTTGTTGTGGTAAGGGATAGTTGGGGGTGATTTACGGTAGCCGAAATAATTTAGGTGATTCTGGTATATTTTGTTATGATTTTTAGCATTTTTTTGTAATTTTAAAGTGATTGGGTTTAGTTTGTTGCTGTAAAGTGTAGTTGGGGTGATTTTTGATAGCCGAAGTAATTTAGGTGAGTTTGGCATAGTTTGCTATGGTTAGTAGCATTTTTTTGTAATTTAAAAGTGATTGGGTTTAGTTTGTTGTGGTAAGGGTTAGTTGGTGATGATTTAGAGTAGCGGAAGTTATTTAGGTGAGTCTGGCATAGTTTGTTATGATTTGTACACCTTTTTTTGTAATTTTAAGATGATATGGTTTGGTTTGTTGTTGTAAGGGATAGTTGGAGGTGATTTACGGTAGCCGAAGTAATTTAGGTCACTCTGGTATAGTTTGTTATGATTTTTAGCATTTTTTTGTAATTTTAAAGTCATTGGGCTTAGTTTGTTGCTATAAAGTGTAGTTGGGGGTGATTTTTGATAGCCGAAGTAATTTAGGTGAGTTTGGCACAGTTTGCTATGGTTAGTAGCATTTTTTTGTAATTTAAAAGTGATTGGGTTTAGTTTGTTGTGGTAAGGGTTAGTTGGTGATGATTTAGAGTAGCCGAAGTAATTTAGGTGAGTCTAGCATAGTTTGTTATGATTTATACACCTTTTTTTGTAATTTTAAGATGATATAGTTTGGTTTGTTGTGGTAAGGGATAGTTGGGGGTGATTTACGGTAGCCGAAGTAATTTAGGTGATTCTGGTATAGTTTGTTATGATTTTTGGAATTTTTTTGTAATTTTAAAGTAATTTGGCTTAGTTTGTTGCTGTAAAGTGTAGTTGGGTGTGATTTTTGATAGCCGAAGTAATTTAGGTGAGTTTGGCATAGTTTGCTATGGTTAGTAGCATTTTTTTGTAATTTAAAAGTGATTGGGTTTAGTTTGTTGTGCTAAGGGTTAGTTGGTGATGATTTAGAGTAGCCGAAGTAATTTAGGTGAGTCTGGCATACTTTGTTATGATTTGTACACCTTTTTTTGTAATTTTAAGATGATATGGTTTGGTTTGTTGTGGTAAGGGATAGTTGGGGGTGATTTACGGTAGCCGAAGTAATTTAGGTGATTCTGGTATAGTTTGTTATGATTTGTAGCATTTTTTTGTAATTATAAAGTGATTTGGCTTAGTTTGTTGCTGTAAAGTGTAGTTGGGGGTGATTTTTGATAGCCGAAGTAATTTAGGTGAGTTTGGCATTGTTTGCTATGGTTAGTAGCATTTTTTTGTAATTTAAAAATGATTGGGTTTAGTTTGTTGTGCTAAGGGTTAGTTGGTGATGATTTAGAGTAGCCGAAGTAATTTAGGTGAGTCTGGCATAGTTTGTTATGATTTGTACACCTTTTTTTGTAATTTCAAGATGATATGGTTTGGTTTGTTGTGGTAAGGGATAGTTGGGGGTGATTTACGGTAGCCGAAGTAATTTAGGTGATTCTGGTATAGTTTGTTATGATTTGTAGCATTTTTTTGTAATTTTAAAGTGATTTGGCTTAGTTTGTTGCTGTAAAGTGTAGTTGGGGGTGATTTTTGATAGCTGAAGTAATTTAGGTGAGTTTGGCATTGTTTGCTATGGTTAGTAGCATTTTTTTGTAATTTAAAAGTGATTGGGTTTAGTTTGTTGTGGTAAGGGTTAGTTGGTGATGATTTAGAGTAGCCGAAGTAATGTAGGTGAGTCTGGCATAGTTTGTTATGATTTGTACACCTTTTTTTGTAATTTTAAGATGATATGGTTTAGTTTGTTGTGGTAAGGGATAGTTGGGGGTGATTTACGGTAGCCGAAGTAATTTAGGTGATTATGGTATAGTTTGTTATGATTTTTAGCATTTTTTTGTAATTTTAAAGTGATTGGACTTAGTTTGTTGCTGTAAAGTGTAGTTGGGGGTGATTTTTGATAGCCGAAGTAATTTAGGTAAGTTTGGCATTGTTTGCTATGGTTAGTAGCATTTTTTTGTAATTTAAAAGTGATTGGGTTTAGTTTGTTGTGGTAAGGGTTAGTTGGTGATGATTTAGAGTAGCCGAAGTAATTTAGGTGAGTCTGGCATAGTTTGTTATGATTTGTACACCTTTTTTTGTAATTTTAAGATGATATGGTTTGGTTTGTTGTGGTAAGGGATAGTTGGGGGTGATTTACGGTAGCCGAAGTAATTTAGGTGATTCTGGTATAGTTTGTTATGATTTTTAGCATTTTTTGTAATTTTAAAGTGATTGGCCTTAGTTTGTTGCTGTAAACTGTAGTTGGGGGTGATTTTTGATAGCCCAAGTAATTTAGGTGAGTTTGGCATAGTTTGCTATGGTTAGTAGCATTTTTTTGTAATTTAAAATTGATTGGGTTTAGTTTGTTGTGGTAAGGGTTAGTTGGTGATGATTTAGAGTAGCCAAAGTAATTTAGGTAAGTCTGGCATAGTTTGTTATGATTTGTACACCTTTTTTGTAATTTTAAGATGATATTGTTTGGTTTGTTGTGGTAAGGGATAGTTGGGGGTGATTTACGGTAGCCGAAGTAATTTAGGTGATTCTGGTATAGTTTGTCATGATTTTTAGCATTTTTTGTAATTTTAAAGTGATTGGGCTTAGTTTGTTGCTGTAAAGTGTAGTTGGGGGTGATTTTTGATAGCCGAAGTAATTTAGGTGAGTTTGGCATAGTTTGCTATGGTTAGTAGCATTTTTTTGTAATTTAAAAGTGTTTGGGTTAAGTTTGTTGTGGTAAGGGTTAGTTGGTGATGATTTAGAGTAGCCGAAGTAATTTAGGTGAGTCTGGCATAGTTTGTTATGATTTGTACACCTTTTTTTGTAATTTTAAGATGATATGGTTTGGTTTGCTGTGGTAAGGGATAGTTGGGGGTGATTTACGGTAGCCGAAGTAATTTAGGTGATTCTGGTATAGTTTGTTATGATTTTTAGCATTTTTTTGTAATTTTAAATTGATTGGGCTTAGTTTGTTGCTGTAAAGTGTAGTTGGGGGTGATTTTTGATAGCCGAAGTAATTTAGGTGAGTTTAGCATAGTTTGCTATGGTTAGTAGCATTTTTTTGTAATTTAAAAGTGATTGGGTTTAGTTTGTTGTGGTAAGGGTTAGTTGGTGATGATTTAGAGTAGCCGAAGATTACAAAAAAATGCTACTAACCCTAGCAAACAATGCCAAACTCACCTAAATTACTTCGTATATCAAAAATCACCCCCAACTACACTTTACAGCAACAAACTAAGCCCAATCACTTTAAAATTACAAAAAAATGCTAAAAATCATAACAAACTATACCAGAATCACCTAAATTACTTCGGCTACCGTAAATCACCCCCAACTATCCCTTACCACAACAAACCAAACCATATCATCTTAAAATTACAAAAAAAGGTGTACAAATCATAACAAACTATGCCAGACTCACCTAAATTACTTCGGATACTCTAAATCATCACCAACTAACCCTTACCACAACAAACTAAACCCAATCACTTTTAAATTACAACAAAATGCTACTAACCATAGCAAATTATGCCAAACTAACCTAAATTACTTCGGCTATCAAAAATCACCCCCAACTATACTTTACGGAAACAAACTAAGCCCAATCACTTTAAAATTACAAAAAAATGCTAAAAATCATAACAAACTATACCAGAATCACTTAAATTACTTCGGCTACCGTAAATCACCCCCAACTATCCCTTACCACAACAAACCAAACCATATCATCTTAAAATTACAAAAAAAGGTGTACAATTCATAACAAACTATGCCAGACTCACCTAAATTACTTCGGCTACTCTAAATCATCACCAACTAACCCTTACCACAACAAACTAAACCAAATCACTTTTAAATTACAAAAAAATGCTACTAACCATAGCGAACTATGCCAAATTCACCTAAATTACTTCGGCTATCAGAAATCACCCCCAACTACACTTTACAGCAACAAACTAAGCCCAATCACTTTAAAATTACAAAAAATGCTAAAAATCATAACAAACTATACCAGAATCTCCTAAATTACTTCGGCTACCGTAAATCACCCTTAACTATCCCTTACCACAATAAACCCAACCATATCATCTTAAAATTACAAAAAACGGTGTACAAATCATAACAAACTATGCCAGACTCACCTAAATTATTTCGGCTACTCTAAATCATCACCAACTAACCCTTACCACAACAAACTAAACCCAATCACTTTTAAATTACAAAAAAATGCTACTAACCATAGCAAACTATGCCAAACTCACCTAAATTACTTCGGCTATCAGAAATCAACCCCAACTACACTTTACAGCAACAAACTAAGCCCAATCATTTTAAAATTACAAAAAAATGCTAAAAATCATAACAAACTATACCAGAATCACCTAAATTACTACGGCAACCGTAAATCACCCCCAACTATCCCTTACCACAACAAACCAAACCATATCATCTTAAAATTACAAAAAAAGGTGTACAAATCATAACAAACTATGCCAGACTCACCTAAATTACTTCGGATACTCTAAATCATCACCAACTAACCCTTACCACAACAAACTAAACCCAATCACTTTTAAATTACAAGAAAATGCTACTAACCATAGCAAACTATGCCAAACTCACCTAAATTACTTCGGCTATCAAAAATCACCCCCAACTATACTTCACGGCAACAAACTAAGCCCAATCACTTTAAAATTACAAAAAAATGCTAAAAATCATAACAAACTATACCAGAATCACCTAAATTACTTCGGCTACCGTAAATCACCCCCAACTATCCCTTACTACATCAAACCAAACCATATCATCTTAAAATTACAAAAAAAGGTGTAAAAATCATAACAAACTATGCCAGACTCACCTAAATTACTTCGGCTATTCTAAATCATCACCAACTAACCCTTACCACAACAAACTAAACCCAATCACTTTTAAATTACAAAAAAATGCTACTAACCATAGCAAACTATGCCAAACTCACCTAAATTACTTCGGCTATCAAAAATCACCCCCAACTACACTTTACAGCAACAAACTAAGCCCAATTACTTTAAAATTACAAAAAAATGCTAAAAATCATAACAAGCTATACCAAAATCACCTAAATTACTTCGGCTACCGTAAATCACCCCCAACTATCCCTTACCACAACAAACCAAACCATATCATCTTAAAATTACAAAAAAAGGTGTACAAATCATAACAAACTATGCCAGACTCACCTAAATTACTTCGGCTACTCTAACTAATCACCAACTAACCCTTACCACAACAAACTAGACCCAATCATTTTTAAATTACAAAAAAATGCTACTAACCATAGCAAACTATGCCAAACTCACATAAATTACTTCGGATATCAAAAATCACCCCCAACTACACTTTACAGCAACAAATTAAGACCAATCACTTTAAAATTACAAAAAAATGCTAAAAATCATAACAAACTATACCAGAATCACCTAAATTACTTCGGCTACCGTAAATCACCCCCAACTATCCCTTACCACAACAAACCAAACCATATCATCTTAAAATTACAAAAAAAGGTGTACAAATCATAACAAACTATGCCAGACTCACCTAAATTACTTCGGATACTCTAAATCATCACCAACTAACCCTTACCACAACAAACTAAACCCAATCACTTTTAAATTACAACAAAATGCTACTAACCATAGCAAACTATGCCATACTCACCTAAATTACTTCGAGTATCAAAAATCACCCCAAACTACACTTTACAGCAACAAACTAAGCCCAATCACTTTAAAATTACAAAAAAATGCTAAAAATCATAACAAACTATACCAAAATCACCTAAAGTACTTCGGTTACCGTACATCACCACCAACTATCCCTTACCACAACAAACCAAACCATATCATCTTAAAATTACAAAAAAAGGTGTACAAATCATAACAAACTAAGCCAGACTCACCTAAATTACTTCGTCTACTCTAAATCATCACCAACTAACCCTTACCACAACAAACTAAACCCAATCACTTTTAAATTACAAAAAAATGCTACTAACCATAGCAAACTATGCCAAACTCACCTAAATTACTTCGGCTATCAAAAATCACCCCCAACTACACTTTACAGCAACAAACTAAGCCCAATCACTTTAAAATTACAAAAAAATGCAAAAAATCATAACAAACTATACCAGAATCACCTAAATTACTTCGGCTATCGTAAATCACCTCCAACTATCCCTTACCACAACAAACCAAACCATATCATCTTAAAATTACAAAAAAAGGTGTACAAATCATAACAAACTATGCCAGACTCACTTAAATTACTTAGGCTACTCTAAATCATCACCAACTAACCCTTACCAAAACAAACTAAACCCAATCACTTTTAAATTACAAAAAAATGCTACTAACCATAGCAAACTATGCCAAACTCACCTAAATTACTTCGGCTATCAGAAATCTCCCTCAACAACACTTTACAGCAACAAACTAAGCCCAATCACGTTAAAATTACAAAAAAAATGCTAAAAATCATAACAAACTATACCAGAATCACCTAAATTACTTCGGCTACCGTAAATCACCCCCAACTATCCCTTACCACAACAAACCAAACCATATCATCTTAAAATTACAAAAAAAGGTGTACAAATCATAACAAACTATGCCAGACTCACCTAAATTACTTCGGATACTCTAAATCATCACCAACTAACCCTTACCACAACAAACTAAACCCAATCACTTTTAAATTACAAGAAAATGCTACTAACCATAGCAAACTATGCCAAACTCACCTAAATTACTTCGGCTATCAAAAATCACCCCCAACTATACTTCACGGCAACAAACTAAGCCCAATCACTTTAAAATTACAAAAAAATGCTAAAAATCATAACAAACTATACCAGAATCACCTAAATTACTTCGGCTACCGTAAATCACCCCCAACTATCCCTTACCACATCAAACCAAACCATATCATCTTAAAATTACAAAAAAAGGTGTACAAATCATAACAAACTATGCCAGACTCACCTAAATTACTTCGGCTATTCTAAATCATCACCAACTAACCCTTACCACAACAAACTAAACCCAATCACTTTTAAATTACAAAAAAATGATACTAACCATAGCAAACTATGCCAAACTCACCTAAATTACTTCGGCTATCAAAAATCACCCCCAACTACACTTTACAGCAACAAACTAAGCCCAATTACTTTAAAATTACAAAAAAATGCTAAAAATCATAACAAACTATACCAAAATCACCTAAATTACTTCGGCTACCGTAAATCACCCCCAACTATCCCTTACCACAACAAACCAAACCATATCATCTTAAAATTACAAAAAAAGGTGTACAAATCATAACAAACTATGCCAGACTCACTTAAATTACTTCGGCTACTCTAACTAATCACCAACTAACCCTTACCACAACAAACTAGACCCAATCATTTTTAAATTACAAAAAAATGCTACTAACCATAGCAAACTATGCCAAACTCACATAAATTACTTCGGATATCAAAAATCACCCCCAACTACACTTTACAGCAACAAATTAAGACCAATCACTTTAAAATTACAAAAAAATGCTAAAAATCATAACAAACTATACCAGAATCACCTAAATTACTTCGGCTACCGTAAATCAAACCCAACTATCCCTTACCACAACAAACCAAACCATATCATCTTAAAATTACAAAAAAAGGTGTACAAATCATAACAAACTATGCCAGACTCACCTAAATTACTTCGGATACTCTAAATCATCACCAACTAACCCTTACAACAACAAACTAAACCCAATCACTTTTAAATTACAACAAAATGCTACTAACCATAGCAAACTATGCCAAACTCACCTAAATTACTTCGGCTATCAAAAATCACCCCAAACTACACTTTACAGCAACAAACTAAGCCCAATCACTTTAAAATTACAAAAAAAATGCTAAAAATCATAACAAACTATACCAAAATCACCTAAAGTACTTCGGTTGCCGTACATCACCACCAACTATCCCTTACCACAACAAACCAAACCATATCATCTTAAAATTACAAAAAAAGGTGTACAAATCATAACAAACTAAGCCAGACTCACCTAAATTACTTCGTCTACTCTAAATCATCACCAACTAACCCTTACCACAACAAACTAAACCCAATCACTTTTAAATTACAAAAAAATGCTACTAACCATAGCAAACTATGCCAAACTCACCTAAATTACTTCGGCTATCAAAAATCACCCCCAACTACACTTTACAGCAACAAACTAAGCCCAATCACTTTAAAATTACAAAAAAATGCTAAAAATCATAACAAACTATACCAGAATCACCTAAATTACTTCGGCTATCGTAAATCACCTCCAACTATCCCTTACCACAACAAACCAAACCATATCATCTTAAAATTACAAAAAAAGGTGTACAAATCATAACAAACTATGCCAGACTCACTTAAATTACTTAGGCTACTCTAAATCATCACCAACTAACCCTTACCAAAACAAACTAAACCCAATCACTTTTAAATTACAAAAAAATGCTACTAACCATAGCAAACTATGCCAAACTCACCTAAATTACTTCGGCTATCAGAAATCTCCCTCAACAACACTTTACAGCAACAAACTAAGCCCAATCACGTTAAAATTACAAAAAAAATGCTAAAAATCATAACAAACTATACCAGAATCACCTAAATTACTTCGGCTACCGTAAATCACCCCCAACTATCCCTTACCACAACAAACCAAACCATATCATCTTAAAATTACAAAAAAAGGTGTACAAATCATAACAAACTATGCCAGACTCACCTAAATTACTTCGGCTATTCTAAATCATCACCAACTAACCCTTACCACAACAAACTAAACCCAATCACTTTTAAATTACAAAAAAATGATACTAACCATAGCAAACTATGCCAAACTCACCTAAATTACTTCGGCTATCAAAAATCACCCCCAACTACACTTTACAGCAACAAACTAAGCCCAATTACTTTAAAATTACAAAAAAATGCTAAAAATCATAACAAACTATACCAAAATCACCTAAATTACTTCGGCTACCGTAAATCACCCCCAACTATCCCTTACCACAACAAACCAAACCATATCATCTTAAAATTACAAAAAAAGGTGTACAAATCATAACAAACTATGCCAGACTCACTTAAATTACTTCGGCTACTCTAACTAATCACCAACTAACCCTTACCACAACAAACTAGACCCAATCATTTTTAAATTACAAAAAAATGCTACTAACCATAGCAAACTATGCCAAACTCACATAAATTACTTCGGATATCAAAAATCACCCCCAACTACACTTTACAGCAACAAATTAAGACCAATCACTTTAAAATTACAAAAAAATGCTAAAAATCATAACAAACTATACCAGAATCACCTAAATTACTTCGGCTACCGTAAATCAAACCCAACTATCCCTTACCACAACAAACCAAACCATATCATCTTAAAATTACAAAAAAAGGTGTACAAATCATAACAAACTATGCCAGACTCACCTAAATTACTTCGGATACTCTAAATCATCACCAACTAACCCTTACAACAACAAACTAAACCCAATCACTTTTAAATTACAACAAAATGCTACTAACCATAGCAAACTATGCCAAACTCACCTAAATTACTTCGGCTATCAAAAATCACCCCAAACTACACTTTACAGCAACAAACTAAGCCCAATCACTTTAAAATTACAAAAAAAATGCTAAAAATCATAACAAACTATACCAAAATCACCTAAAGTACTTCGGTTACCGTACATCACCACCAACTATCCCTTACCACAACAAACCAAACCATATCATCTTAAAATTACAAAAAAAGGTGTACAAATCATAACAAACTAAGCCAGACTCACCTAAATTACTTCGTCTACTCTAAATCATCACCAACTAACCCTTACCACAACAAACTAAACCCAATCACTTTTAAATTACAAAAAAATGCTACTAACCATAGCAAACTATGCCAAACTCACCTAAATTACTTCGGCTATCAAAAATCACCCCCAACTACACTTTACAGCAACAAACTAAGCCCAATCACTTTAAAATTACAAAAAAATGCAAAAAATCATAACAAACTATACCAGAATCACCTAAATTACTTCGGCTACGGTAAATCACCCCCAACTATCCCTTACCACAACAAACCAAACCATATCATCTTAAAATTACAAAAAAAGGTGTACAAATCATAACAAACTATGCCAGACTCACCTAAATTACCTCGGCTACTCTAAATCATCACCAACTAACCCTTACCACAACAAACTAAACCCAATCACTCTTAAATTACAAAAAAATGCTACTAACCATAGCAAACTATGCCAAACTCATCTAAATTACTTCGGCTATCAAAAATCACCCCCAACTACACTTTACAGAAACAAACTAAGCCCAATCACTTTAAAATTACAAAATAATGCTAAAAATCATAACAAACTATACCAGAATCACCTAAATTACTTCGGCTAAATTAAATCACCCCCAACTATTTCTTTCCACAACAAAACAAACCATATCATCTTAAAATTACAAAAAAAGGTGTACAAATCATAACAAACTATGCCAGACTCACCTAAATTACTTCGGCTTCTCTAAATCATCACCAACTTACACTTACCACAACAAACTAAACCCAATCACTTTTAATTTACAAAAAAATGCTACTAACCATAGCAAACTATGCGAAACTCACCTAAATTACTTCGGCTATCAAAAATCACCCCCAACTACACTTTACAGCAACAAACAAAGCCCAATCATTTTAAAATTACAAAAAAATGTTAAAAATCATAACAAACTATACCAGCATCACCTAAATTACTTCGGCTACCGTAAATCACTCCCAACTATCCCTTACCACAACAAACCAAACCATATCATCTTAAAATTAAAAAAAAGGTGTACAAATCATAACAAACTATGCCAGACTCACCTAAATTACTTCGGCTACTCTAAATCATCACCAACTACCCCTTACCAAAACAAACTAAACCCAATCACTTTTAAATTACAAAAAAATGCTACTACCCATAGCAAACTATGCCAAACTCACCTAAATTACCTCGACTATCAGAAATCACCCTCAACTACACTTTACAGCAACAAACTAAGCCCAATCACTTTAAAATTACAAAAAAATGCTAAAAATCATAACAAACTATACCAGAATCACCTAAATTACTTCGGCTACCGAAAATCACCCCCAACTATCCCTTACCACAACAAACCAAACCATATCATCTTAAAATTACAAAAAAAGGTGTACAAATCATAACAAACTATGCCAGATTCACCTAAATTACTTTGGCTATTCTAAATCATCACCAACTAACCCTTACCACAACAAACTAAACCCAATCACTTTTAAATTACAAAAAAATGCTACTAACCATAGCAAACTATGCCAAACTCACCTAAATTACTTCGGCTATCAAAAATCACCCCCAACTACACTTTACAGCAACAAACTAAGCCCAATTACTTTAAAATTACAAAAAAATGCTAAAAATCATAACAAACTATTCCAAAATCACCTAAATTACTTCGGCTACCGTAAATCACCCCCAACTATCCCTTACCACAACAAACCAAACCATATCATCTTGAAATTACAAAAAAAGGTGTACAAATCATAACAAACTATGCCAGACTCACCTAAATTACTTCGGCTACTCTAACTCATCACCAACTAACCCTTACCACAACAAACTAAACCCAATCACTTTTAAATTACAACAAAATGCTACTAACCATAGCAAACTATGCCAAATTCACCTAAATTACTTCGGCTATCAAAAATCACCCCCAACTACACTTTACAGCAACAAACTAAGCCCAATCACTTTAAAATTACAAAAAATGCAAAAAATCATAACAAACTATACCAGAATCACCTAAATTACTTCGGCTATCGTAAATCACCTCCAACTATCCCTTACCACAACAAACCAAACCATATCATCTTAAAATTACAAAAAAAGGAGTACAAATCATAACAAACTATGCCAGACTCACCTAAATTACTTCGGCTACTCTAAATCATCACCAACTAACCCTTACCACAACAAACTAAACCCAATCACTTTTAAATTACAAAAAAATGCTAAAAATCATAACAAACTAAATCAGAATCACCTACATTACTTCGGCTACCGTTAATCACCCCCAACTATCCCTTACCACAACAAACCAAACCATATCACCTTAAAATTACAAAAAAAGGTGTACAAATCATAACAAACTATGCCAGACTCCCCTAAATTACTTCGGCTACTCTAAATCATCACCAGTTAACCCTTACCACAACAAACTAAACCCAATCACTTTTAAATTACAAAAAAATGCTACTAATCATAGCAAACTATGCCAAACTCACCTAAAATACCTCGGCTATCAAAAATCACCCCCAACTACACTTTACAGCAACAAACTAAGCCCAATCACTTTAAAATTACAAAAAAATGCTAAAAATCATAACAAACTATACCAGAATCACCTAAATTACTTCGGCTACCGTAAATCACCCCCAACTATCTCTTACCACAACAAACCAAACCATAGCATCTTAAAATTACAAAAAAAGGTGTACAAATCATAACAAACTATGCCAGACTCACCTAAATTACTTCGGCTACTCTAACTCATCACCAACTAACCCTTACCACAACAAACTAGACCCAATCACTTTTAAATTACAAAAAAATGCTACTAACCATAGCAAAATATGCCAAACTCACCTAAATTACTTCGGCTATCAGAAATCACCCCCAACTACACTTTACAGCAACAAACTAAGCCCAATCACTTTAAAATTACAAAAAAATGCTAAAAATCATAACAAACTATACCAGAATCACCTAAATTACTTCGGCTACCGTAAATCACCCCCAACTATCTCTTACCACAACAAACCAAACCATAGCATCTTAAAATTACAAAAAAAGGTGTACAAATCATAACAAACTATGCCAGACTCACCTAAATTACTTCGGCTACTCTAACTCATCACCAACTAACCCTTACCACAACAAACTAGACCCAATCACTTTTAAATTACAAAAAAATGCTACTAACCATAGCAAAATATGCCAAACTCACCTAAATTACTTCGGCTATCAGAAATCACCCCCAACTACACTCTACAGCAACAAACTAAGCCCAATCACGTTAAAATTAAAAAAAAATGCTAAAAATCATAACAAACTATACCAGAATAACCTAAATTTCTTCGGCTACCGTAAATCACCCCCAACTATCCCTTACCACAACAAACCAAACCATATCATTTTAAAATTACAAAAAAAGGTGTACAAATCATAACAAACTATGCCAGACTCACCTAAATTACTTCGGCTACTCTAAATCTTCACCAACTAACCCTTACCACAACAAACTAAACCCAATCACTTTTAAATTAAAAAAAATGCTACTAACCATAGCAAACTTTGCCAAACTCACCTAAATTACTTCGGCTATCAAAAATCACCCCCAACTACATTTTACAGCAACAAACTAATCCCAATCACTTTAAAATTACAAAAAAATGCTAAAAATGATAACAAACTATACCAGAATCACCTAAATTACTTCGGCTACCGTAAATCACCCGCAACTATCCCTTACCACAACAAACCAAACTATAGCATCTTAAAATTACAAAAAAAGGTGTACAAATCATAACAAACTATGCCAGACTCACCTAAATTACTTCGGCTACTCTAAATCATCACCAACTAATCTTTACCACAACAAACTAAACCCAATCACAATTAAGTTACAAAAAAATGCTACTAACCATAGCAAATTATGCATAACTCACCTAAATTACTTCGGCTATCAAAAATCACCTTCAACTACACTTTACAGCAACAAACTAAGCCCAATCACTTTAAAATTACAAAAAAATGCTAAAAATCATAACAAACTACACCAGAATCACCTAAATTACTTCGGCTAGCGTAAATCACCCCCAACTATACCTTACCACAACAAACCAAACCATATCATCTTAAAATTACAAAAAAAGGTTTACAAATCATAACAAGCTATGCCAGACTCACCTAAATTACTTCGGCTACTCTAAATCATCACCAACTAACCCTTACCACAACAAACTAAACCCAATCACTTTTAAATTACAAAAAAATGCCACTAACCATAGCAAACTATGCCAAACTCACCTAAATTACTTCGGCTACCAAAAATCACCCCCAACTACACTTTACAGCAACAAGCTAAGCCCAATTACTTTAAAATTACAAAAAAATGCTAAAAATCATAACAAACTATACCAGAATCACCTAAATTACTTCGGCTACCGTAAATCATCCCCAACTATCCCTTACCACAACAAACCAAACCATATCATCTTAAAATTTCCAAAAAAGGTGTACAAATCATAACAAACTATGCCAGACTCACCTAAATTACTTCGGCTACTCTAAATCATCACCAACTAACCCTTACCACAACAAACTAAACCCAATCACTTTTAAATTACAAAAAAATGCTACTAACCATAGCAAACTATGCCAAACTCACCTAAATTACTTCGGCTATCAAAAATCACCCCCAACTACAGTTTACAGCAACAAACTAAGCCCAATCACTTTAAAATTACAAAAAAATGCTAAAAATTATAACAAACTATACCAGAATCACCTAAATTACTTCGGCTACCGTAAATCACCCCCAACTATCCCTTACCACAACAAACCAAACCATATCATCTTAAATTACAAAAAAAGGGGTACAAATCATAACAAACCATGCCAGACTCACCTAAATTACTTCGGCTAATCTAAATCATCACCAACTAACCCTTACCACAACAAACTAAACCCAATCAATTTTAAATTACAAAAAAATGCTACTAACCATAGCAAACTATGCCAAACTCACCTAAATTACTTCGGCTATCAAAAATCACCCCCAACTACATTTTACAGCAACAAACTAAACCCAATCACTTTAAAATTACAAAAAAATGCTAAAAATCATAACAAACTAAACCAGAATCACCTAAATTACTTCGGCTACCGTAAATCACCCCCAACTATCCTTTACCACAACAAACCAAAGCATATCATTTTAAAATTACAAAAAAAGGTGTACAAATCATAACAAACTATGCCAGACTCACCTAAATTACTTCGGCTACTCTAAATCATCACCAACTAACCCTTACCACAACAAACTAAACCCAATCACTTTTAAATTACAAAAAAATGCTACTAATTATAGCAAACTATGCCAAACTCACCTAAATTACTTCGGCTATCAGAAATCACCCCCAACTACACTTTACAGCAACACACTAAGCCCAATCACTTTAAAATTACAAAAAAATTCTAAAAATTATAACAAACTATACCAGAATCACCTAAATTACTTCGGTTACCGTAAATCACCCGCAACTATCCCTTACCACAACAAACCAAACTATAGCATCTTAAAATTACAAAAAAAGGTGTACAAATCATAACCAACTATGCCAGACTCACCTAAATTACTTCGGCTACTCTAAATCATCACCAACTAACCTTTACCACAACAAACTAAACCCAATCACATTTAAATTACAAAAAAATGCTACTAACCATAGCAAATTATGCATAACTCACCTAAATTACTTCGGCTATCAAAAATCACCTTCAACTACACTTTACAGCAACAAACTAAGCCCAATCACTTTAAAATTACAAAATAATGCTAAAAATCATAACAAACTACACCAGAATCACCTAAATTACTTCGGCTAGCGTAAATCACCCCCAACTATACCTTACCACAACAAACCAAACCATATCATCTTAAAATTACAAAAAAAGGTTTACAAATCATAACAAGCTATGCCAGACTCACCTAAATTACTTCGGCTACTCTAAATCATCACCAACTAACCCTTACCACAACAAACTAAACCCAATCACTTTTAAATTACAAAAAAATGCCACTAACCATAGCAAACTATGCCAAACTCACCTAAATTACTTCGGCTATCAAAAATCACCCCGAACTACAATTTACAGCAACAAACTAAGCCCAATCACTTTAAAATTACAAAAAAATGCTAAAAATCACAACAAACTATACGAGAATCACCTAAGTTACTTCGGCTACCGTAAATCATCCCCAACTAACCCTTACCACAACAAACCAAACCATATCTTCTTAAAATTACAAAAAAAGGTGTACAAATCATAACAAACTATGCCAGACTCACCTAAATTACTTCGGCTACTCTAAATCATCACCAACTAACCCTTACCACAACAAACTAAACCCAATCACTTTTAAATTACAAAAAAATGCTACTAACCAAAGCAAACTATGCCAAACTCACCTAAATTACTTCGGCTACCAAAAATCACCCCCAACTACACTTTACAGCAACAAGCTAAGCCCAATCACTTTAAAATTACAAAAAAATGCTAAAAATCATAACAAACTATACCAGAATCACCTAAATTACTTCGGCTACCGTAAACCATCCCCAACTATCCCTTACCACAACAAACCAAACCATATCATCTTAAAATTTCCAAAAAAGGTGTACAAATCATAACAAACTATGCCAGACTCACCTAAATTACTTCGGCTACTCTAAATCATCACCAACTAACCCTTACCACAACAAACTAAACCCAATCACTTTTAAATTACAAAAAAATGCTACTAACCATTGCAAACTATGCCAAACTCACCTAAATTACTTCGGCTATCAAAAATCACCTTCAACTACACTTTACAGCAACAAACTAAGCCCAATCACTTTAAAATTACAAAAAAAAGTTAAAAATCATAACAAACTATACCAGAATCACCTAAATTACTTCGGCTACCGTAAATCACTCCCAACTATCCCTTACCACAACAAACCAAACCATATCATCTTAAAATTAAAAAAAAGGTGTACAAATCATAACAAACTATGCCAGACTCACCTAAATTACTTCGGCTACTCTAAATCATCACCAACTAACCCTTACCAAAACAAACTAAACCCAATCACTTTTAAATTACAAAAAAATGCTACTACCCATAGCAAACTATGCCAAACTCACCTAAATTACTTCGGCTATCAGAAATCACCCCCAACTACACTTTACAGCAACAAACTAAGCCCAATCACTTTAAAATTACAAAAAAATGCTAAAAATCATAACAAACTATACCAGAATCACCTAAGTTACTTCGGCTACCGTAAATCACCCCCAACTATCCCTTACCACAACAAACCAAACCATATCATCTTAAAATTACAAAAAAAGGTGTACAAATCATAACAAACTATGCCAGACTCACCTAAATTACTTCGGCTACTCTAACTCATCACCAACTAACCCTTACCAAAACAAACTAGACCCAATCATTTTTAAATTACAAAAAAATGCTACTAACCATAGCAAACTATGCCAAACTCACATAAATTACTTCGGATATCAAAAATCACCCCCAACTACACTTTACAGCAACAAGCTAAGCCCAATCACTTTAAAATTACAAAAAAATGCTAAAAATCATAACAAACTATACCAGAATCACCTAAATTACTTCGGCTACCGTAAATCATCCCCAACTATCCCTTACCACAACAAACCAAACCGTATCATCTTAAAATTTCCAAAAAAGGTGTACAAATCATAACAAACTATGCCAGACTCACCTAAATTACTTCGGCTACTCTAAATCATCACCAACTAACCCTTACCACAACAAACTAAACCCAATCACTTTTAAATTACAAAAAAATGCTACTAACCATAGCAAACTATGCCAAACTCACCTAAATTACTTCGGCTATCAAAAATCACCTTCAACTACACTTTACAGCAACAAACTAAGCCCAATCACTTTAAAATTACAAAAAAAAGTTAAAAATCATAACAAACTATACCAGAATCACCTAAATTACTTCGGCTACCGTAAATCACTCCCAACTATCCCTTACCACAACAAACCAAACCATATCATCTTAAAATTAAAAAAAAGGTGTACAAATCATAACAAACTATGCCAGACTCACCTAAATTACTTCGGCTACTCTAAATCATCACCAACTAACCCTTACCAAAACAAACTAAACCCAATCACTTTTAAATTACAAAAAAATGCTACTACCCATAGCAAACTATGCCAAACTCACCTAAATTACTTCGGCTATCAGAAATCACCCCCAACTACACTTTACAGCAACAAACTAAGCCCAATCACTTTAAAATTACAAAAAAATGCTAAAAATCATAACAAACTATACCAGAATCACCTAAGTTACTTCGGCTACCGTAAATCACCCCCAACTATCCCTTACCACAACAAACCAAACCATATCATCTTAAAATTACAAAAAAATGTGTACAAATCATAACAAACTATGCCAGACTCACCTAAATTACTTCGGCTACTCTAAATCATCACCAACTAACCCTTACCACAACAAACTAAACCCAATCACTTTTAAATTACAAAAAAATGCTACTAACCATAGCAAACTATGCCAAACTCACCTAAATTACTTCGGCTACCAAAAATCACCCCCAACTACACTTTACAGCAACAAGCTAAGCCCAATCACTTTAAAATTACAATAAAATGCTAAAAATCATAACAAACTATACCAGAATCACCTAAATTACTTCGGCTACCGTAAATCATCCCCAACTATCCCTTACCACAACAAACCAAACCATATCATCTTAAAATTTCCAAAAAAGGTGTACAAATCATAACAAACTATGCCAGACTCACCTAAATTACTTCGGCTACTCTAAATCATCACCAACTAACCCTTACCACAACAAACTAAACCCAATCACTTTTAAATTACAAAAAAATGCTACTAACCATAGCAAATTATGCCAAACTCACCTAAATTACTTCGGCTATCAAAAATCACCTTCAACTACACTTTACAGCAACAAACTAAGCCCAATCACTTTAAAATTACAAAAAAAAGTTAAAAATCATAACAAACTATACCAGAATCACCTAAATTACTTCGGCTACCGTAAATCACTCCCAACTATCCCTTACCACAACAAACCAAACCATATCATCTTAAAATTAAAAAAAAGGTGTACAAATCATAACAAACTAAACCAGACTCACCTAAATTACTTCGGCTACTCTAAATCATCACCAACTAACCCTTACCAAAACAAACTAAACCCAATCACTTTTAAATTACAAAAAAATGCTACTACCCATAGCAAACTATGCCAAACTCACCTAAATTACTTCGGCTATCAGAAATCACCCCCAACTACACTTTACAGCAACAAACTAAGCCCAATCACTTTAAAATTACAAAAAAATGCTAAAAATCATAACAAACTATACCAGAATCACCTAAGTTACTTCGGCTACCGTAAATCACCCCCAACTATCCCTTACCACAACAAACCAAACCATATCATCTTAAAATTACAAAAAAAAGTGTACAAATCATAACAAACTATGCCAGACTCACCTAAATTACTTCGGATACTGTAAATCATCACCAACTAACCCTTACCACAACATACTAAACCCAATCACTTTTAAATTACAACAAAATGCTACTAACCATAGCAAACTATGCCAAACTCACCTAAATTACTTCGGCTATCAAAAATCACCCCCAACTACACTTTACAGCAACAAACTAAGCCCAATCACTTTAAAATTACAAAAAATGCAAAAAATCATAACAAACTATACCAGAATCACCTACATTACTTCGGCTATCGTAAATCACCTCCAACTATCCCTTACCACAACAAACCAAACCATATCATCTTAAAATTACAAAAAAAGGAGTACAAATCATAACAAACTATGCCAGACTCACCAAAATTACTTCGGCTACTCTAAATCATCACCAACTAACCCTTACCACAACAAACTAAACCCAATCACTTTTAAATTACAAAAAAATGCTAAAAATCATAACAAACTAAATCAGAATCACCTACATTACTTCGGCTACCGTTAATCACCCCCAACTATCCCTTACCACAACAAACCAAAACATATCACCTTAAAATTACAAAAAAAGGTATACAAATCATAACAAACTATGCCAGACTCCCCTAAATTACTTCGGCTACTCTAAATCATCACCAGTTAACCCTTACCACAACAAACTAAACCCAATCACTTTTAAATTACAAAAAAATGCTACTAATCATAGCAAACTATGCCAAACTCACCTAAAATACCTCGGCTATCAAAAATCACCCCCAACTACACTTTACAGCAACAAACTAAGCCCAATCACTTTAAAATTACAAAAAAAATGCTAAAAATCATAACAAACTATACCAGAATCACCTAAATTACTTCGGCTACCGTAAATCACCCCCAACTATCTCTTACCACAACAAACCAAACCATAGCATCTTAAAATTACAAAAAAAGGTGTACAAATCATAACAAACTATGCCAGACTCACCTAAATTACTTCGGCTACTCTAACTCATCACCAACTAACCCTTACCACAACAAACTAGACCCAATCACTTTTAAATTACAAAAAAATGCTACTAACCATAGCAAAATATGCCAAACTCACCTAAATTACTTCGGCTATCAGAAATCACTCCCAACTACACTCTACAGCAACAAACTAAGCCCAATCACTTTAAAATTACAAAAAAATGCTAAAAATCATAACAAACTATACCAGAATCACCTAAATTTCCTCGGCTACCGTAAATCACCCCCAACTATCCCTTACCACAACAAACCAAACCATATCATCTTAGAATTACAAAAAAAGGTGCACAAATCATAACAAACTATGCCAGACTCACTTAAATTACTTAGGCTACTCTAAATCATCACCAACTAACCCTTACCAAAACAAACTAAACCCAATCACTTTTAAATTACAAAAAAATGCTACTAACCATAGCAAACTATGCCAAACTCACCTAAATTACTTCGGCTATCAGAAATCACCCTCAACAACACTTTACAGCAACAAACTAAGCCCAATCACGTTAAAATTACAAAAAAATGCTAAAAATCATAACAAACTATACCAGAATAACCTAAATTTCTTCGGCTACCGTAAATCACCCCCAACTATCCCTTACCAAAACAAACCAAACCATATCATCTTAAAATTACAAAAAAAGGTGTACAAATCATAACAAGCTATGCCAGACTCACCTAAATTACCTCGGCTACTCTAAATCATCACCAACTAACCCTTACCACAACAAACTAACCCCAATCACTTTTAAATTACAAAAAAATGCTACTAACCATGGCAAACTATGCCAAACTCACCTAAATTACTTCGGCTATCAAAAATCACCCCCAACTACAATTTACAGCAACAAACTAAGCCCAATCACTTTAAAATTACAAAAAAATGCTAAAAATCATAACAAACTATACCAGAATCACTTAAATTACTTCGGCTACAGTAAATCACCCCCAACTATCTCTTACCACAACAAACCAAACCATATCATCTTAAAATTACAAAAAAAGGTGTATAAATCATAACAAACTATGCCAGACTCACCTAAATTACTTCGGCTACTCTAAATCATCACCAACTAACCCTTACCACAACAAACTAAACCCAATCACTTTTAAATTACAAAAAAATGCTACTAACCATAGCAAACTATGCCAAACTCACCTAAATTACTTCGGCTATCAGAAATCACCCCCAACGACACATTACAGCAACAAAATAAGCCCAATCACTTTAAAATTACAAAAAAATGCTAAAAATCATAACAAACTATACCAGAATCACATAAATTACTTCGGCTACCGTAAATCACCCCCAACTATCCCTTACCACAACAAAACAAACCATATCATCTCAAAATTACAAAAAAAGGTGTACAAATCATAACAAACTATGCCAGACTCACCTAAATTATTTGGGCTACTCTATATCATCACCAACTAACCCTTACCACAACAAACTAAACCCAATCACTTTTAAATTACAAAAAAATGCTACTAACCATAGCAAACTATGCCAAACTCACCTAAATTACTTCGGCTATCATAAATCAGCCCCAACTACACTTTACAGCAACAAACAAAGCCCAATCACTTTAAAATTACAAAAAAATGCTAAAAATCATAACAAACTATACCAGAATCACCTAAATTACTTCGGCTACCGTAAATCACCCGCAACTATCCCTTACCACAACAAACCAAACTATAGCATCTTAAAATTACAAAAAAAGGTGTACAAATCATAACAAACTATGCCAGACTCACCTAAATTACTTCGGCTACTCTTAATCATCACCAACTAATCTTTACCACAACAAACT
>CAXIEJ010000183.1:0-29943 GCA_964023215.1 Eledona agricola
CCGAACAAGCTGAGGACGTGCGAGTATCTGATTCGACTGCACGAGGCGCAAGGCGACAACATCCTGGTCTTCAGCGACGACATTCTAGTTCTCAAGACTTACGCCGCCGCACTCGGTAAGCCGTGCATCTACGGGGGAACGGTTAATTCAGAGCGAGTTCAACTCCTGTCGGCTTTCAATACAACCTCAAGGCCAAAACGCTGTTCATCTCCAAGATTGGCGACAATTCGATCGATTTGCCCGAAGCGACCGTCATCATTCAGATCAGCTCGCACTATGGATCTCGCCGGCAAGAGGCGCAGCGCCTGGGCAGAATTCTCCGCCCCAAGGCCAGGAAAGTCAGCGGTCGCGCGTTCGACGCCTTCTTCTACTCGCTGGTGTCTCAAGACACAAAAGAGATGTATTACTCGGCCAAGCGGCAGCAGTTCTTGGTTGAGCAGGGCTACAGCTTCAAAGTGTTCAAACCGATGTGCAACAAGGCCGGCAATCACGGTGGCGAGCACGAGGGAGGCGCAACTCGGACTCCTGAGGAAGGTTCTCGTGGCCGACATTGAATCGCTGAAAGAAATGGAAGAAGAATGCGACGAGCGAGAGACTTCTCTTTGATGAACCACATAGCCCTCCGACAACATCGAAAGCACTCTGGCAAAAATGCCCTGCATCGAATATGCCTATACCAGAATGGAAACCGGTGCGAGCGCTCTGAGCGGTGCAACTGGCATAGAGTACGACGAAATACAAGAATCGTTGTTGTAGGAAAAAAAAAAATAATTATTCGTGCGTTGTGATCTCCCAGAAGAAATACCGACAGAGAGAGAGTACAAGGCGCACTCAGCTTGTGAAGAAGAAGTTCTCTCGTTGGATGTATGCAAGGCACTGCAGGATGGCTCTGTTCTCTTTCTGCAGTTGGGATGCAACCAAAACCTTCAGAACGTCCCTTGCTGGCAAGACGTGCTGCTGCTCTCGATTCAACATGCCCGCGCCCCTTCTTTTCGAACGCTTGGATGACCGAGCTCCCGATACGTCATCCCCTTCGCGCGCTCGGAGGCGCTGCTTCCCCTTCGTGCGCTTGACACTGCCGCGCGACAAACCCGTCGAATCGCCAGGCTCCTTCTTGTCGATGATGGAAACAACAGCGCGATCGCCGACCACTGCGCGAATCTGATTCGATTCGGCTTCTTGGTGATCGCTAGACTGCCGCTCCAGTCTCCTTGCGACAGTCGGAAATCGCATTCGACGATTGTCTAAATACTTTGCAATCTCCTCCGGGGTTTCCAAATTCAACACATTCCTCTCGTGTAATATCTCGTGCTGCCTCACGAGCGCGGGAATCGCCTTGTAGGTGCAGTTCTCATAGGAACAACTGACGTGCCGCGATAAATGTTTCTGAAACCGATCGGCCTTCTTAAAGGATTTTTCGCACAATTCGCAAAAAAGAGCGAGTTCAAAACGGCTCTTTTTTCTGAACCGACGCCTTCTTCCTTTAGTCCCCTCGGTCGCTCTCTAGAAGCCGCCTCCTCTCCGTAGCGGCACCTACGCTCCCTCTGCTTCGACGTTCTCGATTTCCCAGATGCCTTGTGTGCACCGTCCAATCGCGGCAGCTGAGATGGCAACACGAAGTGAGGTCCTCGAGCCCATTCCACGTCGCTGCCGCTCGTGGAACATGTCAAAAGCTTGCCATCATCATCAACTACGCTGGGACCACTGCCGCATGGCGTCAACGCTGGCACGTCGCTCCCGATCCTCTCTCCCAAGACATCTGAACGACCAACCGAGTTGGTGTCCCGCACGAATTCCGTCTCTCGCTCACAATCCGCCGTGCAAGCAGTCGCATCCGTGGATGACTTATCCGAGAGAAGAGAGGCAGAGCCGGGTCGCTTCAAGACGCGCAGACACCGTCGTTAGTTTTAAAAAAATAACGCTACAATCGCGCACAATTTTTTTTCATCACACTCAACTCTGAGAGAGAGAGAGACAGACAGACAGACAGAACACACACTGTTTTTGAATACACGGACCATTTGAAGTGTCACGGGCGAAGATGCGCATGCACCATTGAATTGAGATGACTGCGCAGTACTCGTTCTTGGCGACAACTCGTCGACGGCGGGGTCAACTGGTCGCTGAGTCAGCTGTTGTTGTTGTACTCGATATTCTTTTCTTCCGTACAATTTTCTCTCGGACTGCCGAGCAGCTCCGCCCTCCCTCCTTTCAGTTGGTTCGGCTTGACTCGGTGTCGTCCCCGAGATGGATCGGTGCCACCCGTTTTCTCGGCGCTGAGCCGACCCCACCGTCTCCGTATTCCAAAACAAGGTCACTCAAGTTCATCTGTGTCGCACGATACGCGCGATCTCTCTCTATTATATTTAACCCCGCGCAGTGAAAGCCATAATTTTTTTTTTTTGGTAATTCGCGCGCTATGTGACACTGGCTCAAAAAAGCACAAAGTGTTACCTGCGAAGTCGAGAAGAGAAGGGGCGGGGAGATCCGAACGGATCATTCGAAAAAAAAGACGAGGCGAGCGCGAGCCCGTCTGTGAACCAAGCTCACCGGCCAGAACGTGCATGATGCGCGGCTGGGTCGTGCGCGTGCGCGTCTCAAAATTCCCACAGTATGACGAAAATAAGTAAACGTGAGTGCACCAAATTCGCTCTGATCCACTAAGCGCATATGCATATTTTGCTCTCCTACGAATAGGAAGGCAGCACTGGGTCAGGTACGGACAGTCGGACGAGCGCATTGTGGGTGAGTTTTACGTGTAGAGAGAGAATCCCGACTATTAAATAAAAAAAATTATGGTTTGGATCGCGTTCTCAGTTTGTTTCTTACTTTAAAAACAGGGATGCCTTCTGCTAGTTCTGACCAAATAAAAAAATTGTGCATCGTTTTATAATGAGCGCACCCCCTGGTGAACTCCTCGAAGTCGTATCCGGTAAGAAATTTGTACTGCTGCATTTTTTCGAAATTTGGTCGTTGTACACCTCCTTCGTGTGCATTCTGTTCCCGAATAATTAAAGGAGTTTTCTCTCCCTAACTTTGTCTCTATTGCACGCTGGTTGTCTAACCGTAAACCAAACCCAATTCTATGCAAAGATGTTCGCGTGCTACTGAACAATGACAAAACGTTCAATGCTATCGCGCCCCAGTCATTTGCAGAATACAACAAGTCACAGTACCTGATTGTGGACTCCCCCAGCGGTAACAAGGTATTTTTCTTGATGCGCATGGATAGCTAAGCTTCTAAAGATAAACAAAGCATGGCGCATTTGGATGGTATTTAATCTTGCTCTTAATTTTTTCTCGTCGCATTCGCATCGCACTCTGATTCCACACAGGTTCTCATCACGCCTTATGGGGAGATACGCGCCAACGAATATCTGGATCCCATGGGGAATTGCATTATCACGTTCAACCATGTAAAGCAGGTTCGTACAAAAATTCACTGCTACAGTGTTTATATATTCTGTTGGCTCTTTTTTTTTTTTACCTTCTGACTTTGATGAATTCGGTGGACAGGAAGCTGCTGGATCCAAGCCAATTGAGAATGAATTATCATCCGAGGCCGAGCCCTATCGGTATGCACCTCATCGAAAAGCAATGCCGTAATTTAGCCGGGACGCGCCGAGCCGGACTTCTTCGCGTTGTGCCGTTATATTATTGGCACACAAAAGATAACTTTTTTTCGAGAAGCACGCGCGTCTTGAGCGAAGAAAGAGAGAAAAGCTGCTGCTAACGGTCGAAATGACACTGAATTCTCTCTTTTCACAGCAAGGCATTTGAAGCAGAGGCGACGAAGTACACCGAGGCTCATTATCAACATGGCGCTCAGACGACTTACGGTAAGGCCAAGGGATCGACTTACACCATAACGACGTGTATCTCCTCGGCAATTATCAACCAGAAAAGCTATTGGTACGACCTGGACGCAGGGAGCGAATGAGGCTTGTATTCGGTCTTTTTTTCAAGTGTGTTGACTTTGTATGGGCGTGTGTGGGACTTTTTTTTTTTTAAGGGGGGGTCGTTGGAGATCAACGTGGATCTTCACATTCTCGCCTGGATCCGGATCCTGCAAAATAGAGGGTTCCTTCAGAATCCAAGTTCACTACTACGAAGAAGGCAATGTCCAGCTGAACACAGACACCAAGAAGAGCAAGTCGATACCGGTTGCCGAGCCTGGCGAGTTGGCAGCAGCCGCCTTCAAAGTTATCGAGGAAGTTGAGACAGAATTTCAGTCTGCGCTGGAGGCAAGCTATCATACGATGGGGAGCACGACGTTCAAAGCTCTGCGTCGCAATCTCCCGATCACGCAGTCAAAAATTGACTGGGACAAGATCATTCAGTACAAGACAGGGCAAAGCGTCGTCCGTTGATTTTCCCAGCACAGAAAAGCATGTACTCTATACTACACCGGTGAATGAGGAAGTGTGTTCATACGTATTGTGATGAAATGCTATGGAGCAGAGAGACTATGTGTGCATTATTATAAAGACCACCGAAGGGGTGATAAAAGCCTCTTTTTTTTTCATTCATCATCCTTCCAGAGCTCATCGGCACCTGAAGTTCCTCTCAGTCTCTAACCACACTCTTTGTGTCGCATGCGTGGTCGACGCTCGGCCGATTCCATGCTGACTCTTCTCAGCCCTCTTGTTTCTTGATTCTCCGTATCAATCGCCGTTTTTTTTGTCTTTGTAAAACTCTATTTCAAGAGAAGGGGAGAGAGTCGGCACGCCTCCATCCTCGAATGCGCGCACGTGGATGAAGGAGGCTGGCCGACATGGCGGACGAGGTCGGGTGCTTTTGTGGAGAGATGCTACCTACGTGGAAAGCAAAACACGTTCGGGATTGTTCAGGCATGAAATTGCGAGAATATATATATATATATATAATATGTATATGCAGCTCTGATTGAGTTTGTCGCGGGTGAGCGAGTGGCACGGTTTTGTTTGAAAAGCGCGTGTGGTTTTCTGATTTGCGCACAGCCCCTCTTACACTTGTTTCTTTTCGCGTGAGTGAGGCGAGAAAAAAAAAAGAGAGCCCGTGCGTTAAAAAGGCTTGTCGCCGCGATCATCTCTATCTCTGTGTGCCTGCTGTAGTAGCGTGGGAGGAGTGCAGGAGGAAAAAAGAAAGTTCCACGGGGAAAGGGAGTCTTTTAGCTTATGTGCGCACGCCCATCGGAGCTGGAATACAGAGAGAGTTCCCTCTGTTGTGGAAAAAGAACAGCACGTGCGGTCAAGCGCGTATGGGAAAAAAAAAATGATTTTGACGGAGTAGAGACTGGAAGCGCGATTGCGCAGTCTGGTGTTCTCGCGCGTTTCGAGCTCTTGGAGGGGCAGGTGGTGCGCTTGGTCTTTCGGCGGGGGCCGTGTGCGTACGTACAGGGGGCCAACAAAGCTCGAAGTGAGCAAAAACAGACTCAGAAAAAATTGTAAATTATTGGCGGTACGTCAACTGTATGTACACAAAATATATACCACTGCTTACTTTGTTCGAGTTGACGCCATTCCTTGAAAAAAGCACAAATGCCAAAGAACAAAGGTTTGTTGAGAGAGATAGCTAGAGTCAACTCGTCCGTTTGTTAGCCGTTGTTTTCGTGCTCCGATCGCGTGTGTTGTTCGTCTGTTTTTTTTCTCGGCTAATCGATCGACGGTGTGAAAATACCCTTTTTGTTTCAAGCGTGCGATCGAGCGCGCTTGTCGACCTCTCCGCGTTGGGATGACTAAAAGTCGTGCATCGGTGCCCGCGGCATTTCTGATCTCTAGGAAAAGGAGGTAAAAACCGAAGACGAGGTAAGAACGAAAATGTAGTCAAGAGAGACTTAGTCGAGAAGGGCGAAGGACAAGGTACGAGCGGCACTTGCACGCATGGGAAATCGAAATTGAAGAGAAATGCGCGCTAATACGCGCATGTAACAACATAAAAGAGTACGCGCAAGTTATCCGAATGTTGGGAAACGGGCGTCTGGAAGCCTACTGCTTCGATGGAAAGAAGAGGATGTGTCATATTCGAGGAAAGATGAGAAAGAAGGTGTGGGTAAATCAAAGTGACATCGTGTTAGTGGGCTTGCGGCCGTACAGGATGACAAGGGTGACATTATTTTGCGGTACAACACCGAAGAAGCTCGAACGTTGAAAAAAAGAGGCGGATTGCCGAGCAACATACAAATTGAAGATCATCCCGAATTGGACGCTGAGGACAACGTTCCGTTTGAATTCACGGCCGACAAGAACTCGGATGACAACAGCTCAAGCGATGGGAAATGGTGTCGGCACAACCTGCGAGCCGGGGCATCTTACCCCCGGTGTTGTCGGAATCCGATGAAGACGTAGATTTTGAAGCTCTATAAAATGTACATGTGACAATCTGGCACTTGGCATGCAAGAAACTCCTCCGCTCCACCTTTCTTCTCTGTCTCTCAAAACAAGCAAAATGCGCATTTTTTCCCCCCCCTTTGTAACAGCGTGTGCAAAAAGTGAGAGCACATACGTAGAATTCCTCAACAAGCAACATCCCTGCCTTTGAAATGTCTCCATGGGGCATCGGCTGCAGGAGAGGTTTACCAAGCGCGCGCGAAGAATGCTGTTTTCGAAACAAAAACTCCTCTTCTCTCTCTGCAGAGAGGCCAAAAAAAGAACACTTCCTTTAAACTCTATTGTCAAAATCTTGAATTCCAATTTGAAAAAAAAAAACCCTACTCTCTCTCTCTCTTCGCGGCGTGCCATACAGAGAAGTTTAACAGGAAAAAAAGGACGAATCCGTTTTCCCTCCCTCCTCCCGGCAAGCCCGAATTCAATGAACTTTCTGCGCACTGTGAACTTTGCTATTGAAATCGCACTCAAAGCTCGGATTTTTTTTGCGCCAATAAGCAAAACAAAAAGTGAAAACAAATCGTATCTGTCGATGATTTTTGATTTTACGGCAAAAAAGAAAACTTAATTTCCCTCTTTCTCAAGAGCAGAGCAGCGAGATCGGTCTCATCCTCAAAGTAAGTTTAGACCTCTCTCCCTCTCCCTCAAACATACACTCCGCTCTATGGCAGCATCTTTGAAATAGAATTCTGTCTGCCCAGGAAATTCAGCTCAAATTCATCGGTTTCCGGTCGATGCAGTCTTCTCATGCAGTAGGTGCAATGAGATCCACAAACATCGCTCTCTAGCACTCTTCACACACACGTTGGCCTAGGAAAAAAAAATCACGAACTTTCAATGCTTATTATTAAAATGGCGAGAAAAAGACTGCCATCAATCCGATGCCCCTCTCCCGTGCTTGCCTCTTCATTCTTCCCACCGCGACATATAAGACATAATCCCACAAAAATGAGAAAAGATGCGCTCGAGGTAGTTTTTTTGTATGCAAAATGCTCTCTTCTATATATATATAAATAACACAAACCAAAACTTCAAACTGTGCCCTCCGATGATTTATTTCGAAAGGCTTATGCATGGTACCGCCCCATTTGCAAGCAGAGAAAAATCAAACATCGGCTTAAGCTACTGTAAATTTTAACGCGCTGGTAATGCACGATGAAAATTTGCGTAATCAAAAAAAAAGTTGATTTTTTTTGCATATCAACCAAGTGTGTCTCTATTCTCTAATGCGCTTGGCATTCAACTCGCGCTCTCCCAATTTCCCATTGAAAATGCCCGACACCTCGGTTCACCGAGTTTAACAAAACGTGATCTAAAACAATTTTTTCTGTAAAAAAAAAAATTCCATTGCACGCCTTTTAACAGGACACTCCTTTGGTAAAATCACCAGTATTGGTAGCTAGAAGTACGCGTCCATAACAAGGTGCCAAATATATCCACACATGTGTGGCTCGACATATGTATTTGTCTCGTTTGGCGCAATGCTGTGTTCTAATCAACAAAATAATGCTTGCTCACGGTCACCAATGCATCTATAAACTCAAGAAAATATGCTTGGCATCGCATCGTCTCGTCCTTAGTTACTTTTCATAGTCCGCCGCGCGAGTAGAGAGAGCATAGAAAAAAAAATCAGAGCCATGTCAAAAAATCGCGTACAATTCCAGAGGGAATTTACAAAAAAAAAAACGAATGCGAGTCCTCTGTTCACAAAAATACTCTCAGACATCACAACGCGCAAATGCTTTGATTTGTCTAGGTATTGCATCTTGGCGCTACGCTTGCATCCACGGGCAGTTAGAGCCGCTGATTGACTGCCGCCGGCCGTTTTGTATTCTCTCCAGTTGAAAAAAAGGATGAATTCCACTTGACATTGTCGTAGCGTCAAAAAAGATCGGGCTGTCGAAAAATAACGGTTAAACGTCGTATTTTAGATTCTGAAGGCGGTACACGAATATGAAAAAGACAAAAAAAAACGAGACGTCGATGAACGGCTGCACCAACGCTTCTTATATTAGGCGGACGCGCGAGCTATCTTCGAGAACCACGTGGGTGGATCGCATGCGCTTGGAGTCCTACCGAGGAGCAGAGGGCGAGAAATAGTACGAAAGTTGAGTGACAAAATCAGACATTCTGACAGTTTTGTACAGACGCGCGGTTTTGAATGCGCGTTGGAACACAAAACATGAGAGGATATCTATGGCGCCTGAGAATAGAGAAGGCGAATTCTGGTTCGTTAAACACACAGACAGGTGATTGTGTCTATACGGATGCGAGTATCTCTCTCTCTCTCTCTCTCTGAGACCAGAGAGTTCGTTGCAGTCCTTTACACCGTTGGTCCCACTTTTTATACACATCGGCACGAGTTATCCCTTGTCTATGAATAGATCGAGTACAAAACCGTTGTTTCGATGCCAGTGTACGCGAGAATGCCTGAATGCTCCTCCAAAATGGCGCACGTGCTTGGTATAGAGTTCGGACGAGGTGAGGGAGATGTGTTCTGCGAGGTGGTAGATGAATCGAGCGGAGAAGCAGATCTTGTGCTCAATTCTTCACAGGCTGGTTGTTTTCTGTTGGCGGTCTCGCTTTTGAGTGAGCCTTTCATATACAGAAATCGTGCAGCACAGCACGAGGCTGTAGATCAGCATGATAATGAGGGCATCTTTGAAGGTTTCTTTGGATGTCTTGACAAAGATGTTGACAGCGCCGGTCAACAGATTTGCCTTTTGGAGCGAAAATGCGTACAGGTGTGGTTAGAGGAATTGATTGAGTTGAAAAGGAAAAAAAAAGCTTGGCGTACAATTAAAAAAAAAACAAGTTGGTTGATGCTAGACGAGGATATGGCATTGGTCAACGGCATTGGATACATTGGCGTGATTAGGTCAGCGCACAGATGCAAGAATAGAACCATCAGGGTGATCGTGAATGTATAGAGGATGTAAGGTATGTTGCAGGTCCTTCTCGATGACAAGATGTTTAGTTTTGTTTCAAAAAAAAAGCCCAGCATCCAAGATCCTAATGAGGCCAAAAACAAGAAGAGAGCCGTGAAATACCATCCAGTCTTGCTCTTAGACCTGGTAAGAGCTTTAGACACGGAGCGAAGGATGCAAGACATGCCAAAAAAAGAGATGCAAGATAGAATGCCTTCCCTGTTTTTTGTGAACAAGTTGGTCCTCGGCGCAGAAACGATAAACTCGTGCATATTTAAGAAGGTGAGGCTGTATTGGTAGGCCAGCAGGATGACGAGTCCTAGAAAGAAAGATGGCGTTGGGGGAAGTTGTACCAAGCAACCGAGCACAATGAGTACACATAAAGTGAAATAGAAATTCCAGTGTACACCATATTCGTTGACAGATACTTTGTCTGATCCTACCACCAATGAGAAGTAGATCAATCTTTGGAATCCAAAAAGCATAACCATCAATATAGTCTTCGAGGATGCTCTGAGTGCATCCTTCACGTGCTTCAGAGTTGGCGTCAGCACTTTGCTTGTCGTAATTCCGTTCGCGAATACGAAGCAAGATACTCCCAAATCCATAATCGATATTCCGTAGACAGGCGACTTGGCAAATCTGAGTGGAAAATAGGCGCGGAAATCGACGGCCAAAACCGCAATGCAGGTGGCAATCATCAAATTGTCACGCATGTTTCTTACAAAATTTTTGCGTTTTTCATTCAACTTGTCGAGATGGCAGAAGTCCGGCTGAGGAATGGCGTCTTCGACCTTGCATATTGAGAACTTCAGCGCAAATAAAAATATAGCCAGCTCCACTCCGAATAAAGCTATGTAGCAACTCAAGTATGTGAGGTAAGAAAGAACGATAACAAATGGTAGAATAGTACAGCAGTAATTCAACACCCAATTTGCAAGGCCCCTGGAAAAATCCATGCTGCGGCTGTACCTCAGTGTACAAACCGCCCTGTATACGAGCATGTACATCTAGCACGACCGGAAGAAAATTTTTCGCATTTAGTGTGGTATGCTTTAAAAAGAGAGATAACTTGCTTTTATCATTAAGGGAAAAAACGTACGGGTCCGCATGTCATCACCATTAAGGATTCAGTCAACGCATGAGATGAAATACCACCAAAGAACTCGCGCACGAAGTTTATCGTGGACTCCATGGTGTGCCCTTTGCTGCCACTCGCTTGGAATAGTAGCACAAAAGTGTAAAACACTAAAAATAGAGAGAGCTGTTGAGTTTTGCTTTGTATAATTGAAAATCTCAAAAAATTGAATTTTTCAGACTTTGATCTTAGCGGGTGTCCATAAGGGTTATGCGTACGCGTGTCAGCTTGGGCACGGTGGCATCGAAAAAATTCGTTACTTCACGATTATTCAGTGCAAGAGATGATCTCGCATCTGGAAAAGCGTCCGTCGAACAAGATCACATACACATCTTCCTCTATTTAATGGAACCGTTAATATAACATCTGAAAGCGCACTTCGCATAGCCGATTCGATAGAAGCATGTCACTCTGACATATTCGCTTTTTTTTCATGAATTCTATTTAGTTCTTGCGATTGGATTGAATCCTCTTTAAATTAAGAAGTCGTCGAGCCTGGAGTTCTTATGCATCAAGTTCGAGATGTCAAAATGTGTTCCTCGACGAAATCAGAGTACTTTCTGTAATTTTGACAATGCAATTTCAAAATTTACTATTTAAGCTCCTAATTCGGTTCTCTTAATTCGGTTTTCCTGATTATCTATAAATACAAATAAGCCACGGCAAAGGGTGTTAGCCTCGTATTTTGAATTAAAATTCTGATTGGTTCCTCAATGCACATCGATAAACCCTATCGCGGCACAATTCTTCGTTGTTTCTCATTTTCTGTCATCGGCTTTGTACCTAATTTTTTGTAAAAACTGAGTTTTTAATAGTGCGAATTTAGAGTTTTGCCATTCTCACTCTCCAGTCTCTACTCACAGTCAGATAGTTCACCTTTATCTGAAGCATCTTTTAGTGCTTGAATCTCATTAATAATCAGACAACGCTGATTCTCCCTCCAGCTAGTCAGACAACTACTCATTTGTCTATTCCGATTGTCGTAGAATTTGAGTAGAAAAAAGAGCACCATGTCTATGTCTGACAAGCGGAGAGACATGGATATCATGAAACTGTGCGTAGTTCAGCTGGGAATATCAGATAGAGGGATGCTTTGTGTATAAGACATAAAAATGTTTTTTGTAGCATAAAACTTTTTTATAAATTTAATGAAATGATACTTGTTCGTATTTCTGACCTCACGCTTAATAGTATGATGAAGGATTACTTCGTGGAGCAGGACAGTGAATCAAAAAGTGCTTTCAAAGTGCTATTGAAAGGACCGACGGATAGTACGGAAAGCATCATTTATTTTAAAAATTCGAGTTCGAATTCGCTGCTGAGCAAGTTAAAGGCCCATACGAAGGCGGGATTTGGAGGGTCAGGGTAGAATTGCCGTCACAGTATCCCTATCGATCACCCTCGATAGGGTTTGAGACAAGAATTTTCCACCCGAACGTAGACGAAGCGTACGTGCTTTAAACATATTAAAATTCTGGACAAGGCTTATTACTTACACGTTGCCGACCCAGATCTGGATCAGTGTGTCTGGACGTTATTAATCAAAATTGGTCTCCAATGTTTGGTAGGTCGATTGAGCTACGAATGCAGGAAAACGAGTGATGGAAATAGTTGAAATGTGGATTCCTGTGTGCGCGATGTATATAGAGAGAGAGAGAGATATACACCTCTCTCTCTCTCTCTCTCTATGATGACGATGCATGTGAAATTCATAATTCATTAGTATTTTGATACTAAAAAGGTGTCTTTTTTTTTTGATAGACCTGTTGAACGTATTTGAGGTCTTCCTGCCGCAGTTATTGCTCTATCCCAATGCCAGTGATCCGCTTAATAGCAGAGCGGCGTCGGTCTACTTGAAAGACAAGGGTGAATTTGACAAACAGGTTAAAGAATACGTTGAAAAATATGCATGTTTGCAGCTCATGGTCGCAGAATCCAGGTTGTCAGACGAGGAAGAACCGTTGTCGGACTTGGAGTCTCTCTGCGAGGAAGAGACCCTGTTTGAATAAACAGCTCTGAGAAAACCTGAGTTATGTTTTTGTGTATGTATGGGAGAGGAGAGCAAAAAAAAAAGAAAAGGCGAGAATTTAGGTTATGTGGAAAGATACGTCACTGCGCTGCGTTGCGCGTACAAAAATCAGCTTGCATAGGGGAAGCGCGCACGCCCGTTCGAGAGGGTCATCTCGCTCTCGAGCAGCAGCAGCGTTAGAAGAAGGGGAGGGGGAGGAGAAAATTGGCAGTCTTGAACAGATGATGTGATCACAGGGGTGGTAGAGAGGGTCTTCTCACGGCAGAGGTGTTTTCTTCTTTGTCGGAGAGCGATGAATGGTTGAAGGAGAGCGTTGCCTCTTGCAACGTGTAGTAGACTTTGAGTTGCCTTTGGATGCGGTTTTTCTGCACGAGGAGTCAACAGAGTGCTTGGCGCGATGCGAGTTCGAGCGGCCGTGATGGGCTCTTGGTTGAGTTGGGACACGCCCGACGTGGGGATGGTGACCGTCGCGTCGAAGAAGAGAGTGAGACGTTCTGGGTGCGAGGACATTGTCATCCGAGAGAAGATCGACTGAACCGTCGTCCGAATTGTCATCATCGTTATTCGATAATTCAAAGTCGTCCTCATCGTCGATCGACTCATTATTCGATAATTCAAAGTCGTCCTCATCGTTGATCGACTCGTCATCGATTGATGTTTGCGTTAATCGCCGATCCGATTGAATCACCTCGGAGACATCATCCGTCGTTTCACCTTTCTTTTTTTTCAAATTTGAGTGTTTTAACTTTTGTGCGGTGATTTGTTGGCGCTGAGCAAAGTATTTGTGAAAGAAGGCGTCGGCGGTCTTCTCGTCGGCCGTGCAAGACACCCGTTCTCGGTCCATTTGTTGGATGTGTTCAGATGCCTCAGTGATGTCGCTACCTGCTGAGGACGCGCGTGCGAATTCATTCTGGGCGCGCGTCGAAAACTGTTTCAAAAATACGCGGACGGAAAACTGGACAAACGGATTATTATTTTTCGAGTGACGGATTGGATTTCCGCTGAGCAGCGCGTTTGCCAACTTGGCGACTTCAGGGTGGTAGTGCGATGCCAAGGCATTGAGTTCCCACAGCAGAGAGTTGTCGGCGTGAGCATAGCTGGGCTCTCGGTGACGGGGGTCGTAGGCTTCGATTTGAACAGTTGAGACGTTCGTAGGCGCATTTTCTCTAGGCTGATCGCTCTTCGCGTTGTCGTTGTTGTCGGCGGACGAGCGATCGTTCGGCGCGGTTATTCGTGCGATTTTCTCGGCTTCTTTTTTCTTGCCGTCGTAGACGATCATAGACTTGGGAGGACGCGTCGTGACCCCAATTGGGACATTGTCCATCGCTCTGTTCATGTCACGTAGGATCTGCGCTAGGACGTCGAGGCCGACGCATGATTTCGGACCGTCTTGAAGCATAGATGTGAAAATGGGCGTTTTTGCGAAAATGTTGCTCAGGATCATCAGAATGGCGCAGGCACATTCGGCCGACTGGAACAGGCACACTTGTGTCAGGCGCTTTACGAAGGCCTTCAGACGCGCGACGTTTTGGTCGAGTGTCATCGCCCGGTGCACTAAGTTCAAGAAGAGATGTTTTTTGGACGAAGTTGCCAAATCGAAACAATGTATTTTTTGGTAAAGTGCTCGATAGAATCGGTCGGTGATCGTTCCCTGCGCTTTCATACCGTTGAAGAGCAAGATCAGCGTCTTGGTGCTCTTGTTGAATTCGGAGACGTGGACGATGGTGAACAAGACTTTTAAGTATTTTGAAAAAAAATCAGATTCAAGTCCGAGAAATGGAATTGCTCGGTTGATGCCTGTTAACAACGCGCTCAGAATTCGACTATGGTAGTCTCGGCTCAGTTCCACGTATCTTCGAAAGACGGTAAAGTAGATTCGAAGCAGCGCCTCGGTGATTTTCGGCTTGTCCTCCTCCAACGTGATTTGCGTCAAGAACCGAATGGCGTAGCGTTGAGCTCGCGGCGACAGCTTGGGGCGCCGCAGCAGCACTTCGACCTCTTTGATGACGATGAGGTCCATGTCTGGATGTTCTTCGAGTATGTTTGAGAGCAGCAAGATGTTTCGCGAGGTAATTTTTTTGTCCGAGTCGGTGAACCAATTGACCAAGTTCGACAGCAGCGCTTGCTCTTGTTCAGGCTTTTCGATGAATAGCTGATATAGGTAGGCCAGCACTTTGCGCTTGACGAAGTAGACGCAGTTGTGCGAAATTTCCTCGACGATTTTGAGGTACTGCAAGTAGATCGCCTTAAGTGAGTGTTCAAAGTACCAATAAAGCAAATGTTCGTTTGAAACGTTCTCCGCGTTCAGTGGCTGCATGTGGAATGATCGCAGCTTTCGGTCAGAGGGCAGCAACGTGTTCAGAAAAAGATCTTTGAGCGCCTCGAAAGTAAAACTGACGTCTCGCTGAGCGTTTGACGTGGCTATTCGGACGAGTGCCTTCAGCTCCCTGATAGAATAGAAGGGAGCCTTTTGGATCCTGATGCTGTATGCGGCGAGCTTGTCGGCGGTCGTTCCTGAGAGTCGAATAAAAAGTCAATTTCAATTTCGAAAGAAAAATCGCGATTTAAAAACGGACATGAATATATGATCACCGCGATACGCACCTGACTTCATCACGACGTTGATCCAGCTGCTGTTTTTGTTTTCAAATCCTGCGCGCAATCAAAAGAGGGGAAAAAATGGTTAGTTCGGATGAAGGGAAAAAGAATATATAGTACAAGATTTGAAAAGTTGGTGTCTACGCCGAAAGGTCGTCGAGGTATCAACGTGCAGAGAGTGCCGCTCGCCGGGAATTTGAGTAATACTCTACTTACGGGCATCGTATTCTTTGACATGTTGGCGATAAATCCGGCTCACTTCTTCTTGCTTCTCGACGATAAATTCGAATGATGGTGGGGAAGAGGATGGAGTGACGGCCGGGAGTGCGTTAGCCTGCTCGTACCATGGCGTGCTTATGCGCTTCAAGAAGTGATCCTGGTTGAACTCCGCGCATTCGGAAATTGGGTTGGCGCCGTCCGTGATCGAGTGCTTTGCGGCAACAGTCCGACTAGAAAAGGCTGATGGCTTTTTCTTTTGGATTTTCATGCTGCCCGAGGGTGAAGGCCTGACTCCACGTTAGTTTTACGGCGCGTGGCGTTCAAAGCAGAGTCGAAGCTGAGAAGGACGGATTTTTGAAAGAAAAAAAAAAAAGAATAGTTGTGTGTGAAATAATATATATATATAATGGGGCGAATTGATTTTTTCTTTTTTAAAAAAAAATGCCGGAGGAGAGCGCGGGAAGTCTGCAGAGTTGTAGATACGGAAGGGTGTGTTCTCGGCGATGAGTCGACACAGAGAGGAAAAGAAGAAGAGGTGCACGGTCTGGGAGGGAATTTTTTTATCGAATCAAGGCGGTGCAAATTATTTTTTTCGCTCGTTGTCCGGATTTGGGCGCGCTACTGCTACTGAGGAGGTGGGTTGGCAATGAGATCTTCAAAGAGAATGATCGGCGGGCCACGAGTGGGTGAAAAGGAGGAAGCGTGGTGGACGTTGAGGAATGTTGTCATTAAAAAGTGTCGTTGGTCGCGCCATACGAGGAGAGAGCGAAGAGCGGGGATAAGGCTGCCGTTCTTCTCACTGCGCGCTATGTGGAACAACAACTTGTACAGGAAATCCTTTCTTAGATGAAAAATGTATATATATATAGAACAGCATAGGGTCATTTTTAAATCTATTTTCTGTGACTATTGATTACGCGACATGAGCATTGCCGTTTCTCACAAGTTCGCGGTCCTGTTGCTATTGACAAGTGCGGTCTTGACAGGGAGCATTCTGGGAGTTGGTTTATCGTGCATTGAGCGAAACGGTCAAGAATCGTGCGTTGATTATCACTATCCACAGCCGACAGAAAATATCACGGAACTTTACCTGCAGACCCAAAGCTCTTCATTGAATCACAGGATCGGGTCCTATCGCAATGTTGCTCCAGGCGAGGACAATGCGTACTGTCGACCCACCTTGCAGTTGAAATTGGCGTGCCGAGGTATCGAGAGTGACAAGCATTGCGAGGAAGCCAAGCAGCCGTGTTCAGAAGGGATGGTCATACAGGAGTGCGAGCGCACGCTGTCGGACATAGCTATGAATGAAGATGAGGCGAAGGTGTTGTTCATGGACCTGTGTGCCAAAATGTTAACGATGATCGGTTGCAACGCATGCGCTGCTGCTGACCACGACCACGACCACGACCACGACCACGACCACGACCACTTGGAAGCCCACTCTTCGGTCAGCGCCAACGCGGACCATGACATGAATCAATGCGAGACGTGGAAGAACATGTGCAAAACCCTGCCAAATCTTCAACCCTATTGTCCATCACTCAATAGTTCGTCGTTGCATTCGAATCACGGTAGTGGTTCTTCACATGCTATGCCGAGCATGAAGATGTTCTTCCACTTCGGCCTATCGGATATTATCCTCTTCAAGAATTGGGTCCCGTTCAATGCCCTGACGTACACTGCGAGTCTCTTCGGCATAGCGGTCTCCTCGGCGCTCTCGCAGGGTCTGACGTACGCCAAGATACGACACGAAGCGCTCCGCCAACAAAGGCTACTCACCGATAAAACCAGCCAAAGAATCGACCTGTTGAGAGCGATCATGGAAGTGGCCGACGCCGCCCTGTCACTCTCACTCATGCTCGTCTCTATGACGTTCAACGTCGGATTGTTCTTCGCCATTCTCGTCGGCGCCTTCGTGGGAAACCTCATCTTCGGACGGTACATGTCCAAATACGCCCTCATCTTCGGGCAGTCGTGCTCTTGTCGCTAGAGAGAGAGAACAACAAGTGCGCCACCGACCTGCCGCACCATCTCTCCCAACACCACATAATAACAAAAAAAAAAAAAGAGGCTATATGTGTTTGGTACATCTCTGCGCAAAACACAAATACCTCAGCATAAAAATTTCTTGTAACGACTCTCTCTACCGACGATACTTCTCCTCCCATTATTTCAGACTCGACGACGGGTGGTGGCGCTGAGCATGGCGTGCTTCCCTCTCTCTCTCTCGGCGTTGCGAAGATGCGTCCCTCTTCTCGTTATCCGTCCAGCGCTTCCTCCACGAACTTCACAACGTCCCTCGTCTCCGTGTACCCGCGAGCATTCACGAACGTCTCGGTTTCGACGACTCGACGCGAGCGAGCCGGACTGGCTGTTCGGCATGCGGGCCTCTCAGTAGTTTCCTCCTCTGGGGTACGCGCGTCGCCACCCCTGCGCAAATAGCTGTCAAACACGCTTTTCCGGACTTGCCCTTGACATCCCTCCGACGTTGCAGTGCTGGATCGCATAGGTCTCTTCTTCAGATGTTTATCGTCCCTCTGCGTCTTCGCCTTGTCTGTCGTCTTGTCTGTCGTCTTGTCTGTCATCTTGTCTGTCGTCTTGTCTGTCATCTTGACGCCCCCAGTGGACGATGTGCTCTTTTCGGGCGACATCTCATCCTTCTCGGAAAAACTCTCTTGAACAACGACGACAGGCGCACTTTTTTTCGATTCTTTATAATCATCACTCTCGCGTTTTCTTGTCCTCTTCGAGCTGCCGCTACCACCATTGCTTCGAACGAGAGATTTATCGTTCGATTTTCGACTCTGGCTGTTGTCCGCCGAGTACGCCTGCTCTTTTTCTTCTTGATCGTCACAATCTCGACCGTCGCTTCGTTTCCGACGACCACCACCCGAGCTCCCTCCTCGGGTCCCTGCGTTTGCGACAACGGTGTTCCCCGCCGCGTCCTGCTCGAACGTCGGAGATTCAAGCGATTTGGACGGATCGCCCGCGAATTTCGGAAACATTTGTGTCAACGTTTGAAATGCTTTGACTTTTTGTCCTGAACAACGCACAGCGGACGACGACTCTCCTCCGAGTGCGACCGTTTTTGAGTCTTCCGAATGCGCGGACTTGGTGCCACGCTCCCCTCCCCTTCTTTCTAAGGCAGTGACGGGTGATGCCTCCTCTGGGGGTGTGAGGACAGGCTTGACGCGCGGAATGAAATCGGCCGGATCGGTTATCATCATCTCTTCGACGACGACGGCTGAATCATTCGGCTTTGAGTTATGATGATGATCATCATCATCCTTGTCAATTCTTCGAATCTTTGTGTGCGCGCTTTCATCAGACGCCCGGCCGTTCGCTGAAACCGCCGATCCAGTGTCCGCCGTTGACTTGTCAGATGGCAGACTTCGTAACTGTTCCCTTTCTTCGAGCCAAATCCGCGCGCTGCTTTCAGGTGCGGCAGCGCTGGCACTGTAAATGTGCTTTGAAATCAGGCGCTCGAACTTTTTTTCGGCCGCTGTGAACCGCAAATCCCACACGCACAAAGCACAACATTTAGAGTCGTTATATTATTTGATGGAAAAATTCAAAGAGAAAAAAGGAATCACACGAGTGCGCATCGATGACTCAGTAGAGAGAGTACCTTGCAATTCTGAATCTGGTACCAACTCTATTATGTGTTCACGGTTTGCACCGCAAATACCTGAGAGAAAGTAAACCAAGCAAAGCTGGTCGGTTTTTCTAGAAGAAAACTGGTACAATATTCTTGTCAATGTTGTGAATTACATTGTGTCAATATCATCATATCATCACATTGCGCGTCCACAGACGATCGCGCATTTTCCCGTCAGATTGTCAGCGATGCAGAGGGCATGTGTCGCGAACAAAAGAACGAATTGTGCACACCGCGAATAAGTGTCAACGTGCTTGAAGACGTACTGCTGAGCGAGCGTCGATGGAATGTTGAATTTCTTACTCAGCCATTTGTAAGTGACCTTGAGCACAAGGGCAGCGTTAGCTAAAGCAGGTGGCACGCACAGACGACATTTGATTTCGCCTTTGATGCGTTATGCGTTGCGTGAGAAAGGACGGAAAATGGGTTTTTTTTTTGAACATGTCAAAGTGTGCTCTCTCTCTCTCTCTCTCTCTCCTTCGCCCTCGAGAGAGAGAGAGAGATAATAGAGCAAGGTGAAAGAGGATAACGGTACGATTTTTTGGTCTTTGAAAATCCACTGGTCTAGTTCGTCGAGGTAGCGGTCGCTCTCCAGCGTCATCGAAAGAGTGAGAACAACGCGGTTTTTCCGCATACAAAAAAAAAGGTCAAGCACAGACAATGAAAGTGGCTGTTTTTTTTAAACAGAAGGTAAAATGTGGACTTATTCTCTCCATGCCCTCTAGCTAATCGCGGTAGGAAAGACTTTAGCGTCACATTTCTCCTTCACGTTGCCATTGCAGAAAGGTGATACAGATGTCGCGGAAAGTTCGACTCCAACTGAGCCGGTTATCTAGCCGTTATCATCCCCGAAACGCTAGGAAATAGGGGGAATTTATCGTGCGATGCCAAAAGCAGCTGGTAGCAAGGCCCGCTGGGAGGGAGACAGGTCGGGTCAAAAAGGAGCTCAAACGCGCTTCTCTTGATGTACAGAAACACAGACGGCCAAAAATAGCCGTTAGTTTCGAGCAAACGTGGATCACGTGAATGCAATGCGATCTGTGATCTTGGTTTTTAAAATACAACACCTCTCATCGTCTGGTGGAAATCGTTGGATGGGAGCCGAACTCAAAAAAAAACTAGCTCGCTTACTTACTGAACGCGCACACACACACACTACAAAAGCGTCTGATCCGAAAGAAAAACGTGAGTTGGCGCGAATTTGAGCCGTCGCTTTTTGTAGAAAACAATGCCACACTTTTCTCTTCTGTGCAGTCGGGGCCAATTTTTGAGCATCTCCCGGTCACTGGGTAGGAAGAAAGAGCTCTGGTGGGGCAATTGATTTTTGAAGATTATCAAAGTACTACACAAAAAAGGTGGAGAGCATGTCAAGTTGAAGAAGCTGGTGTTGGTGTGGTACAGAGAGAAAGTGACGTCACATGGAAGATGAGATATATCTGGCGCCAGAGGCTGAGCACGTTCAATATCACGCTGAAAACTGTTTTCGGTACTAGCCAGAGCACTCGAAGCGTGACAGGGACCCGAAGTTGCCACAAAGCCGAGATTGTTGTTTTCTTCAGCTTTGCGTTTTTCGCTCAAAAGTGTGTACAGAGGAGAGAGAGACTTTTGTGTGAAAAACAACTATGATAGAGAGAGTGAGTGCATATAAAAAGTGACCTGCCATTGCGTCTGGCGGTGAACACGATTTGCCTGTCCACTGGAGCCGTAGAGCAGCGTTGATGCTGCTGCTGCTGCTGCTGCTGCCTACGAAGAACGCGTTTAACACCATCTTGACAAAGAATGAGGAGAACGCGCGTTGACTACGCCGACGGAAAAAAAAGAAGGGGGCGTTGTGTCGTTCGAAAGGGAGAGCCGTACGGCCAGCGTTTGACGTACAGCGCCACACTCGTGTGCTTTATAAGTGTGGTGGATAAAAAAAAGAAAAAAGAGAGAATAGATGGCTGTCATTGGCCGAAGCATGGAAGGGGCCAATTGCTCGGAAGGGTGGCGGCGTGAAGGCATATGAGTTCGTCTCAGGCGAGAGAGAGAGAGAGAGAGAGAGAGCTCGAATAGTGTAGAGGAGAAAGCAACGTGGGAATAAATTGAGCCTTAAAGTTTTATTTTATCCAAAAACAAAGAATACACGTTGAAAATGAATTACATTGAAGAGGCGCTCGACTTAGTCGTTGAAAAACAAGACTTTATTTTTCAGACACTTAAGGCGGTTGATGAACTACTGGTGGGGTATCAGAGCTTCGAAATGGAGTTACAAAAAGTAATTGGTATGACAGGTTTTCTATATTGTTCGAATGTGCACTTTTCCTTCTTTACAGCAGCAGAGAGCACCGTCAAAAGGAAGCGTCTTATTTACGAGCAGAGAGGGAATCGTGGAGAGGCAGAAGATGCGATTGAGTGAAAACTCTACGAGAAGGGGGGAGATGAGACGCGTGCCATGCGCAAGCGAATTATGTTTGTGGACAAGGAAAAAAAAGACCGTATCTCTCTGCTGGTTAACTCACAATTGTTGTTCTAATATTATAATGTGCGTTTTCTTCATTGGCAGCAGATCCGGCTGACGAAGCGAACGAAGGCCAGCAGCAGAGCGTTGCAGACGAAGTTGTTCGTAGAATAGAGCAACTTCATGCCATGTTTTTGAAGTCAAACGTTGAAAAAAATTTTGAAGGTGGTCAAATTCAATTTCATCTCGCCATCAACAAGCTCAGTCGATGCGTCAACAGGGAGTTAAAGGTGGAGGTGAACAGCTTTCTGGCTTCGGTTGAACTCCCCGAAAAAATCATCAATGACTTGATCATCCACCACATGCTGCGCCAAGGACGAATGGAGGTGGCGCAGGAGTTGCATGCCGTGACCCACGGTGAGGCACTGAGCGAGGAGGCGCTCGCGCCGTTTCGCACCATGCAATTCCTCGTGAACCAGTTGCGACGTGGAAACATCGACCCGATCGTCGAGTGGACACAAACCTTGAAAAATGGCGCACTTGACTTCAAAATGATGCATGTTTTCTTATTTAATCTCCAAAAATTGCATTTTCTCAATTTGGTGCGCCAGAAACGAGGACTTGAGGCGATCGAGTACGCAAGAGACAAATTGAAGGGTTACTTTTCTTCATTCAACTTAGAGATTCGCCAACTGATGGGCGCACTTTCCTACATCAACGTGCCACAATGCGGTCCCTATCGTGGCCTCATCGTAGACAATGAAAAGCAAATTGAATATTGCTTTTTGGAAACCTACTTTCGCAGCATCGGCCTGCCCACCAGGTCTCACCTCCACACGTACATCTTAGCTGGCATGCATGCCCTCCCGAAACTACTCAAGGCCGAGACATTCAACTCGTCGACACCTTGGAACAACTTGCAAAAGCTCAGCCTCGAGCTGCCGCTCCCCAAGGAATTTGTCTATCACAGCATTTTTTGCTGCCCGGTCTCTAAAGAACTCTCTTCAGCATCGAATCCACCTAACTTGCTTCCATGCGGACACGTGATCTCCAAGGAAAGCATCAACGGACTGAAACTGACTCGGCAGAAACCACCAAACGACCAGATCCCCAGATTCAGGTGCCCATACTGTCCAGAGAAGATAAAGCCGTGTGACATTAGAGAAATAACATTCGGATAGAAAGAGGCGTGTCGATTCGACGAAACCCCATCTTGAACTGTCGTATCCGTTCATCAACAAAAATAAATAAAATCAATTTAAAGTGTACACACACAAGAGACGCGTCGATTTGACAACAACAACAAAAAAAAACTTGAGCCGTTGCGCCCATTCATCGATGAAAGAAAAAAAAAAAATCAAATCTAACGTCAAATGACCGCTTATTTTTTCAATTAACCTTTTGATTTTTATATCTTTCTCTCTATCAGTTGTGCCCAAGTACCGCTTTTCGCCAACCCTGCCGTCATCCACCATGTCAAAGCGTACATACCACGATCCGTTGATGCACACACCGCGATTTTACCCTCCCCCGCTCGCCTCCCAGATTGACTGAGAAGATCGGTCCTCTATATACCGGCAGACGACTGCGTGCTTTTTTCCAGCTTCCGATCATCTCTCTGTCGTCGGGTTCGGCTCGAATTTCGCGTCCCGCGTCGATCGTCCCGCTCTCACCACAAGGCCAGCGCGGGATTTGCCCGAATTTCGTCGTCAATTGTCTGACGAGTTTCTCTTCCCTGCCAACCGCGATCTCCAATCCTGCATTCTCGCCCGTCATGACCAGGCGCACCGCTGGATTCCAAGCACAAACAGGGGATTGAAGAAATAAGGCAATCGATGGCTTCGCGAGCCGAGGAAATCGTTCAGTCGTTTATGCCGAAAAAAGTCGTTGAATTGAACCAACTCTTGGACACCGTACGTTTCTCTCTCTCACATACTCGCTCGTCCCTTTTTCGTGTGTGCGCACGGGGGAACACACACACACACACACACACAGAGGGAAGGCGGGGAGATTGCCGAAAATCTCTTTTTAACGAATTCCGAAGAACGAGTATTTCTCCAACTTCTCTGAAGTCAGTTTTCCCATATTCGGCGACAACGCGGTGACCGATGAAGAGCTGGGCAAGGGCGAGCTCTATGGCCGAAAGAGGAAATTGACCGAAACCAGAAACCGAACACCGGTCAAGCGCCCGGAGGTATCTGAATCGAACTCGCCAGTAATCAATGCGACTCACGCCCCTTCTAATTCGGTACGCAGGAATCTCAGACACTCGCGTATTGCTCATTTGCGCAGAGGGGATATATATAAGCTGACCGAATGTGCGTTTTTAAAAAAAAGCGTATCATAGCCATCCTCAATATTTTGAAGGCCAACATCTTGGAGTTCATCGAGACGCTCACTACTGTCAGAGTCTGGGTGCAGTTGAACATCCCAAGAATCGAAGATGGCAACAACTTTGGTGTCTCGGTACAGGAGGAAGCGCTCGGTGAGTTGGCGCGCGCTGAAGAAAATGCGTTTTCGAGTTTGGACAATGCACCGAAATACTTTTTCAAACGTGCCAAGTACATCACCAAGGTACGGTGTCCTTCCCGAATTCAGCATGCGCGCATTCTCATTCGAATGGAGTTTTTTTCCAGGGACGGAAAATCTGATTTTTTTTTTTTTTTTTTTTAAAAAAACTCGCAAAGGTCCTGAAGTATCCGGGCATTGCCGACTACAAGCAGAGCATCGTGGAGCTGGACGAGAAAGTGTACATCAAGGCCATTTTGATACTGAAGGAGTTGAGAGACAACTACTCGATCTTCCACGACATGATCACAAAAAATTGGGCCAAAATTCGCAAGCCGAGATCGGACAACGAATCGACTCTCTACTGAAAAGCGCATTCGTCCCTGGCTACGGAACAGAGGAAGTGGTCCGAGGTCCGGGTCGCGTGGTGTACGTACGGAAATAAAAAAATAAAAAAAACCTTTCGAAAAGGCGTGTCGTTTGGAAAAAAAAAAAATTTACTCTTCAGAGAGAGGATAGGTTGACAGACGCGCACCCGAGAAAGAAATCAATTTTTTTTTTTTTCTGTCGCACTTGCGAAAAAAGAGGAATTTGGTGTCTCGCATTTTTGGAGAGAGAGGAATCAACCGCCCGCTGAAGATTCGCGTTGCTTGAGACGTTTGGAAAGGACGTGAGCCAGATAGTGATACCATCGTCCGGCGAGTTCTGGATAGTATTGGAAGAGAATGTCGAGCCAGTATCCTTCGATGATGGCAACTTGCGTGTCGTCCATGTCGCAAACAACAGATGCACTGGCTTCGCCGCCCTCCAGATAGGATATTTCACCGAAGAGAAGGGCCACGCCTTCTTTATCGAGTCGGCCGAGAACGACGAGCGATCGTTGATGTTTTTCTCGAAGCGACACTCGCCGCGAAGGAGTTGGAAGAGGCGGTTGCTCTGCTGTCCTTCGGCCAGGACGACGTCGTCCTTACGGAGCGTGGCGATGCGGGCGCCCTTGAGGATAATGTCCCAGTCCTCGGAAGAAGGAAGCCAGCTGGATCGAGGCGCTTCCGAGTCAGTTTCAGCTTGAGGTACAGACTTGACAGCTTTGTGGACAGCCGGTCCGGTATCAGAGTCGGTGCGCGCATGACTCCAGATGGTCGAGATGAGGTTCAGAGCCTCATCGCGGTCCTGGAAATGACCAAAGATCAGTTCGACAGTACCTTCCTCAGACATGTACGAGATACTGATGTATTTTTTTTTCTTTCGAATGTCTACAATACTCACCAACGGGATCGCCTCACGCATCCTGAACCCGAACACATTGCCATCGAAGCTCACATAATTGTTTGAGATGTACAGGATGCCATGAACGGTCCGAGAAGACTTGAAAGAACACTCGAATTGACGATAAATCGTTTCGTTGAACAAATTAAATCGCTTGTTGTAGCGCCGATTCGCATCTTCCGCTTCAGTATCAACGACGTCTTTACCGGACTCGCCCACGATCGCCGTATCATCGACGGAAGTAGTCGTTGCGTCATCAGCAGCAGCAGCAGAGCCATCCGATGAATTCTTGCCAAGGTCACGAAGACGACGTGCCAAGCCAATCGCCATGATGCGATTCAACTTTTCAGAGAGCACCGGTTGTGTCTTGCACACCTCCAGTACAATATCAATATCCAGCGCCCACAATTCGACGTCCACATCCGCAATGATCGAAGCCGTCGCCGTGCCTTCTTTCTGAGACCGGAGCAACATGCTCACCTCGCCAAACATCGCATTCTCACTCATCGTCGCAATTGTCATCGGTGCTCCATTGACGTTTTTTACCACACGAACCGTACCACGCTTGATGCGGAACAACTTGTCGTTCACGCTGCCCACTTCCAAAATCACTTGTCCCTTCCGATAGTAAGCAGGTGGCTCAGCACCCACCAACAACACCCGCCAGTCTTTCTCTGTCAACTCACTTCGACTTTCTTCAACTTCCACCAAATTCAACACCGATGAGCGTCGTTTCGACGAACGTTTTGTTCTTTCCTTGGGCTCCAGTGGCCACGGCAACTTCATCCTCAAATCCGCGATCGCGCACGTCGTCAAACTGTCCTTCCATACCGCACAGTTCAAGATGTAATTCTGCACCGTAGTCATGGGACGATAGCTGAATTGCGTATTTAAAGACACCACTCGCCAAATTGACTCGGCAATTTTTGTCATCTTCGCCCAATTCACCGCGCCATCTTTGGTCGTCGAACTGAACACTTCCTCATACGCATTCAAGTCTGACAATGTCGCCGCCAGAATGGGTAACGCCGGCTGGTTCGCTGCACGATTCTGGAACGCCTCTCGGTACTTTTTGTAATGTCCCAATGGCGACACTAATTCTGATAATTGATCGAACGATTCCTTGTACTTGGCATTCACCAACGCCCACGCCCTCTTGAGCCTCCCTATTGCCGGGTTCGCAATCCCTGTCACAACCGCTATCACACCCGAATAATTATTGATCGACAACAACGCCTTCCCAACCTTCACGAACTTCACGATTAACTCTGCTGCGTGCTCCATCATCGGCTGCCTCAGCACCTCTGTCACCACCCACGCGCTCAGATGATTGCTCAACTCAATCAACTTCGACAGATGAGGCGCCAACTCACTCGCGTTCTTCTTCGCCCATGCCGTCTTGTGAAACTCTCTCGCCCTCAAATGTACGTACAAACCACTCTCCATAATCGTCATCTGCTGCGCCAAATCCATCGGACTCACCGTCCTTACTATCAACGACTCATCGTCCGACTTCCCAATCGACATGCTTTCTGACGCCGGTATGACGAATTGCGGCCTCATCGCACTGAATCGGTACAACTCAATATTCTTCTCTAACACTTTGATGATCGACGAGCAGTTCACCTCCGGCAACTTCGGCATGAAATGCACCTTGACGAACTTCACGCATGACTTGTAGAGCTCCTGGTCCAACACGAAGTCCGCCGCCTCCTCTATCACCACCCACGTGGCCAAAATCTGCGATACCGACTCGGACGTGTCCAACGCCTCCTCCTCGTCCCCCTCCTCCCAAATCGAAATGAACCGACTCTTCAAGTAAAACATGAAGTCCCTCGGTGTTGTGAATGAGTGAAAACACATGAACCAATCTCTCACATACTCACTGTGATCAAACACTTCTATCAACGATGAATTCTTTCCCAATGTCAACAAATTGACCAACTGCGTCACAAACCCACTCTTCACCTGTAAGAAATTATTCCTCGTCTCATGTCTCGTCCATATCTGTGACTGCTCATCCTGCATCGACGAATCCAAAAACACTGGCTTCAACTTCTCTAAATCGTTACTCTCAAGCCAAAACAACAACTGCTGTTGAGACCAATCCTTTCGACGATCCTGTGTCGGCGTCAAAGCCTTCGCCTGCAAAATAGATAGCGGACCAACCACCTTGTGCACAACCTCTCCCACCGTCGTCGAAGACACATTCTTGATCTGTGCAAACAAACGCAATCGTTATTATTATTATTTTGAGAAAAAATAAATCAGCTGCTAACCGTCTTTTTTTTTTTTAAAGATAATGTCTCTCTCTGGCAACGACAGCGCGCGCATATGACCTCTTCACCTCTGCTTTCTCCTCTCGCGAATATCAACACCACACATACCGCCTTGTATCCCAAAAAATCTTTTCTGAGCGTAGAGCTCGGCACGTCGAATCCCTGCTCTGCGCGTCATTTGTTCCCCTTCGTCAGCAATGTGTTCCCTCTATCGAACCAACTCCGACGCGCAACGTTGTCTTTTTCCCCCGAGCAACGCGATTGGGAGGTGTGATTGGAGAAAAAAAAAAAAGTCTGGAAGCATCGAAAATCTTCTCTTCGTGCGCCCCAACTTTCCTTTTAAAAAGAAAACGTGCAAACGACTGCTGTCTCACATACACACGTCTTGATGTGCACGCGCACGATTGATTCAGCAACAACAACAACAACAAAAAAGAAGAGCACATACCTGACGCAACTCTCTGTATGACACAGTCGGCCGTTTCAGCATTGAGTGCCATATAAATTCTCCTTTTGGTGCATATTGTCACGAGCTCCAGCAAGAGATTTGCATCGGACGGCTTGAAGTAAAAAATAGCCTTCAGTTCACCGCGTACGATTTTCGACGGAAAATCAGGACCGGTCTTTTCCAAGTTGTCCAAGTAGGTTATGTTTTTCTTCTCTAGCACGCTTTCGAGTTTGTTCTTTTCTGTGCGGTTCACCGTGACTTTGGTGCTAATGAGCAGCGGTCTGTTGGCGCTCACGAACTTGACAGTGTCATCTTCGTTTTTTTTGTACACAATAAGTGCAATATGCATGGTCTCTCTCTCTCTCTCGGTGGAGGGGGGGAACAAAAAAAAGACACGGGAATCCGAGCAGACCAGTCCCTCCCAGATATACCGGAATACAGCGGGAGTAGTGCAGTGAAGCGCGAAGCGGGGAACGCCGAGATGCGATGCTGCCAAATGCGTGAAAAGAGTAGTGAGAAAAAAGCAAAAAAATTTTCGAGCACAAAAAGAGCAGCATTTACATCGAGATTTGTTTCAAATTTGTATCTGTTCAAGATATGTCCGAAGCAGTGCTCTCGAAGCTGAATTCCCAGAAAGAGCAACTCATATTAGAAAAAGGGAAGGTGGAAGAACTCTCACCTGTGTCTGTAAGCAGCGAACAGTATGTATTGCGAGATAAAATGTGTGCGAAGATGAAAAAAAACCTGGCAGAGGAAGTCTTGAATTTCGGAAGCAGCGGCGCGTCCCTCCATGGATAAATGGTCGTCCTTTCTTTTTGCATCAGGGATGGTCAGGAGGGCGTGTGCCCCTTGTCGCGCGCGCGATAGCCAGGCAAATTCTTAACGCTTTACGAAAAATTTTACAAAACTTTTTTTTTTCCCCCCCACCTTTCTGTGTGTGGGCAAGCTGTCAAAATGCCAAAGTGAGAGGGCATGGATCGTGCTAACCTTACACTTCCCATGCATGACACAGCATCGTAGAATATGTAAAAAACACGCGAGAGCCTATGGGCAATACAACCCCCAACACGTACACCAAAAAGACCAGTGGAGGTGTGTGCACGATTATCTGATAGTGTGTGTCGTGTCCCTCTGCTCGCGGTCCCGCCTCTCCTGACACTACTGCTACTACGGAGAGGTGGGAGGGGGGCCGAGAACGTCACGTGGACTGTGCTTATTCAGCGGCACGTGCAATAAACACAGCACAAACATGTGTGTGGCGCATCTGCTTGAAAAAAAAGAAAAGAAAAAGAAATAATATGGCGAACTGTGCACCGAAGAGATGCACATACGTGTATGCAGGGATCCGTTTATTTGCGCATCCGTTGCGAGCAATAGTCTATTTCTTCTCTCCATCTTTGAGAGCAGCTTTTCTCCTTTTTTTTTTTTTACAAAATACGAGAGAGAGAGGTTATGAGAAAATAATTTGGAGCACTTTCTTCCTTCTTCCCCTCCTTTCGCGGCATCAAGGCGAGTGCGTGTCAATGACGAAGAGCGACAGCAAAATGGCATTGGAGATGAACAGAAATAAGAGTAGATAGAATGGAAGATCGGTGTGATTTTTCCGAGTACTACTGCTATTACTACCACAAACGATGTCGATTGTCTGCTGTTGTGAAGGGAGGGGTTTCAGTCGACATTTGGCCACGTTGGTGGTCTTGGGGCGTGGATCGAGCGTGGTCATATGGGAGAGGGGATGTTTCTTGCGCGTTGATGATTTGTGGGAATAGTAGGTTTGGTAGGAGCTAGACGACGAAGGAAGGGCGGCGGTCATCAGGGAACCAGAAGGGGATGATGGTGATTCATTGACGTGAAGAGACGGTGTGGAGGAGGAGCATGGATAAGATGATGATGATGATGAATTCGCCGCCGATTCAGAAGAATTCGAATGTCGCATTTCTTCCAATTTAACAAGATCAGATTGATAGTCGGAAATAGAATGACTGTCTGAGATATCGCGATTGGAGGTGTTGTTTTCTGCCTGCCACGGCAAATACTCGTCGGTACCTTTCGTGGGTGGTGGTTTCTGGTG